>VZTO01001365.1:1462-114032 GCA_013400615.1 Syrrhaptes paradoxus
CTCCATCAGCTGGCAACTATTTGTACAATTTAAGTCATTACCTCTTTTGATAAAATGAATCCTAAAATCTGAGAACTGCATTATACCACAGAAGCCTAGATTACTTTAGGGGAACTTTCATAGGAAGCATTTTACCTACCAAAATACTCCGAAAACTTCTCTGCATTTAAAGTAGCACTCATTAGTATCACTTTCAGATCCAAGCGAATATTCAGAAGATCTTTAATAATGCTCATCAAAACATCTGACTGAAGATTTCTTTCATGAATTTCATCAAGGACTACATGGCTAATGCTGGACAAGTGCCTAAATGAGAGAGCAGGAAGTCAAACATTTGTTTTTAGCAAAATTAAAAAAAACAGAGCAGAGATTGTAGAAACAGCTCAGTAGTCAGGTCATTTCATAATTGTATTTGGTTTCTTATTTAATAGGAAAACTTACTTATCTGACTGGAGCCACTGCAGGACGATGCCTGTGGTACAGTACAAAATTGAACCTTGTTTCCTTGGTAACCGACTGAAAGAGAGACATTAAGAATTCCTCAATTCTCTTCTGTACTTTACAAAGTACTTCAAAAACTTAAAATCAAAACGCAGATAGCCCTTACAGCCATTATGAAATGCGCCTCATTCTCTAACTCGCTCACTTACAGTTCAATTGGCGGAAAGGAATGAGGCCACAGTTGCAGCATTTCGCTGATGGGGAATGAACCACTTGCAATTTGACAAAGCCCTGACTTCCCAGACATCATTTCTCATCATTTGCATGTAGCTATGTAAGCTCAGCACAGATGTTGATAAATATACAGCAGTGGAACTTTCTTGATTGAACAGTAAAGAAAAATACGAATGAGATTCTATAAACTGAAATTAAAATGCTGAAAGGGCTAAACTGTCACCTCTCACCAACAATTGAGATTCCATTATTTGCTGGTCACATTTCAGATATTTATTTTAAATTACAGATGACTATACACGTAATAGCTTTTGCTCTATGGCACTAGGTCTACGAACTCTTGTGAGTGCACCTAACTTGATTACCTGATCCCAGTGGGACTGCTCAATAGACAAGTATAGCAAATACATCATTTTCCCCAGAACCATGGCTTATAGCCCTCTTTGCTTTAGCATTTCCATTTTTCCTTGAAATCCAGGGAGCAGGAACATTGGTTTTATCTCTATCTATAGCAGAACCTTTTAGAAGAGCTGAAAAAAGGACTTACTAAACAAATACAACTTGGTGCTAGCCATTGTTACACGTGGCATAAAACAACAATCACACTCAATCTTTTTGCTAAATTTCAGAAACTGTACTCCCTACACCAGCTATTCACTGGAATTCCTTTTGGATAAAATACCAGAATGAACCCAGTCATCTATGTTAAGAAATACTTTCCAAATTTTCTTGCCTGAATAACAATAGATATTACTGTACATGAATGCACCAAACACTGCCAAGGGAGCCTCCCTTACCTCTGCAGACGAATTTGGTACCCTGTACTCTTGCCGTTACCACATACTTCCGCCCTCTCAGCAGCAACTCTCTCAGCCACCTTAGAAAGAAAAAAAAAAATCAAAATAGTGCACTAAAAAAAAAAATAAATTAAATCCCACAAGGCTGGGGTTTAGCTATGCATTTAGCAAGAAATACCTAGAAGTAAGATGTTATGTAAACAAGAAAGAAACACCTTGAAAATCACTTCTCCTTCACTGAGAACAGTGTTTCCTGTCAGCAACCGACGAACAGGTTTTCGACCCAGCAGATTATTTTGAAGGAACACAACCACTGAGGCATTCGCAATACACTTGCCCTTTCAGCAGGGCGAGCTTTTCCTCACGGGAAGTTCTACAATCATTTGATACTTAACTATCAAGAAGAATAATTACTGTGCACTTAAAAGCCAAATTCCTTCCTGTTCATTAATATGCCTCTACAGGACCTTACACACCATTAGTGTTTACCTTAAGTCACATTTGTGCTGCTCAAATCCATTCAAGTCACAGATACAAACCGTGATTCAATTCAGGGAAGAGCGAGGCTTGCAGTACCAGTACTCTATTGAGGACTAAAGCTTTCAAAATATCAAATTAGTGTATACTAGCAAAATTGTTATTTGCAGCAGAATCTGAGACAACCAAAAACAAGCACACAAAAAGCCATCTTCACTGTCCACCACAGGCTGAATGTCTGAGTTTTAAATTTAGCATGAGCAGTTTCTTTGAGAGGTGCACAGTACCTGTCTGGTCATCTGGAATTTTTCCAGATCTTAACTTTAAATAACCTAGCAAACTGTACACTCAGTTCAGAAACTTGCCCACGGATCCCAGGCCCAGTAAGAAACATATTTTCATTCAGTCATTCTGAGTAAGGTGGTAATTTTTCCTCAGAGAAAAAAAGAAAAGAAAAAAGAACACAAGAAGTTACTCATTTTGTCAAAAGGGCACTTACCGAGATAGCACTGATCCTCCTAGGCTGAGTACAGACAATCCTGCACGTTGACCCTTTCCCTCGCCCTATGTAATCATCCAGGATGAACTGCGTAACTTGGGTTGTCTTCCCACAACCAGTTTCACCACTTATCACTGTTACTCGGTTATTGTTTATAAGGTTTACAAGTTCCTGTTCCCAAACAAAGAGAAAACATTTATTGTATTATTTTTCAAAACAGATGTTGAAATTTTGGCAATTCTCTGCTGCTGTGAGGTGAACTTAGAAGAAAGTGTCATAGCAACTAAAGAAACAGATGCTTATTTATTTCTCACAAGACTAAAAAAAAAGTTTAAACCACACAGAAATTATTTCTGTGCATTTGCACTTCACATGTCTAAGGTTTAGAGCATATAAAGTCTGAATACTAGCTTTAAATATGTAAGATCCTATATAAAACCAACATAAAATAACTAAAACAAAAGCCTGAAATAAAATTTTTAACCTTTCTCCCTCCCACTTGCTTTCTGCATATCTTTGGTGACTCAAAGCAAGCGTTTTCTGTTGGATGACAAGACTCTACTAACTGCTCAACATAACATTTTAACGTTTCTTATACCAACAGTAAGAGATTTCTCACACTCCCAGCCTCTACCTCCCAGCCCAAAGGGCTGCAAAGGGGAGTACAACCGTTCTAATAGACAAACACTAACACGAGGGACCCCGTTATGACAAACACATTAACTTTAGAACGGAAGCTCACTCATTCACTGAGCCTGCAAAAGAAAACACAACATAATACTCTTAATAGCTATTTAATATAGTTAACATCAAATTAAGAATTAACACCAATTAATAACAACCCATAGCATCACTGATTCTATATTTTGATTGGGAAATTACCAGCAGTAACAGCCAGCAGTACAGCCATAACGTCTGCAATTAAAAAAGAAAAAGCTTTGATCTTCATTATATTAAATTCTGAACTGGGCAAACGTTCAGCAAATGGCCGCAATTTATATATACGTCACACAGCTGTTTTCTCCTGTTTTACCACACAGCAACCGTAACACACATTCTCTCAGATTAAATACACATTTACCTGTCTCATCCCATATGAAGGGAGTTTCTCTCGGAATCTCTGGGGAAAAAGAAAGTAACAGTACATATCTTTAAACACCTTTTCAACACTGACGTAACATAACAGAATTCATCTGTGATCTACGCTAAACTGAGAAATAACATGACTAACTGTGAGGCCAATACTTACATAAACACAGGCCCACTAGAAATGTTTAATTCCAGATTTTCAGTTTCAGTAAATTTAGCAAAACTATTTAAAACCAACAGTCCAGTACATGAAGAGTTACGCATGTACAGCTGCAAGAGCAGGGCCTTGGATCAAAGGGAGACCCACCTGTCCATGGTAAGACTGTTTTATCTGACAACTTTATACACAGCTATTAGATAGAACAATACAAAGAGGCCATTCCTTCAGAGCCCATTTTTGTGCTTTCAGTTTTAGACATAAATGCAGGGATACAACCCATTAAAAAACGAACAGAAAATCCCACCCAACTAAACAATGTGTAAGCTTAAAATTTTAGATTTTATGCCATCAGAAATTGTCACTGAAAGTCTTTTTTTTTTTTTAATCACTGATAGGTATGAATTCTGTAAATTCCGAAGATAACTTCTAGCCAGAGTAACACCGTGACAACTTCCCACTAAGTGAATTGCAAGAAGTTATGTTTTCTGGTTAGTTTAATTAAAAAAAAATAAAATCCAGTCAAAAGCTTTCTACTTAACACATGGAAAAGTACCTGCATTTCAATGTATCTAGGATCAGATTTCTTCTTTCTTAAATCTTCTTTAAGTTGCTTATCTAAATCAGTATCTTGCTCATTTTTTTCAAAGAGATATTCCACATCCTGATCAAGAAATGTTTTTTCCAAGACTGGTCTCTGTCTTACAGGAGCTTTCTCAGCCTCTGGTTTCACTTTCGCAGGCTGTTCTGGAGTAGGTCTGAAATAAGTGCACAAAACAGAAACTTCAAAGATTCTCCAAGATGTGCCTGCCCACTGTAAAGAGCACACTGAACCATTCAAGGCAAACCTTAAATACATTTCTGAGACATGACATCCACAAGTTATTTGACCATACGCCGATGAGAATACAGTCTATGTCATTAAAACAATTAAAGTCTGAAAATCGCCATCAAAAAATTTACATCAGCATCCAGAAAGTGACGTTATTCTGTATCAAATGAAGCTAACAAAGCAACAAAACATCTCCAGAAAACTTCCGCTTAACCTGCTGTCGGAACCACAGCCGTGTAGCTGGATCATTCAGCCAAAGAGAGACCCAAACACCTCGTCTCAGTGGGCGCAGAGTACCACAGCTGGCTGCCCACTTCACTGCCATCTGAAATCCTTCAAGTGTTAAGAACGGTCCCTGTTTCACAGAGGCCGAGAAAACATTCCAGGACTGCACAATAACTGAAAAAAGAAGTCAAATGCCACCTCTGGAGGAGTAATTCCAGAGATGTGGGGAGCTTAAAAATTCCATATATCTGCTCTAATAGGCCTGGAGACCTATTATGGGATTTTATAATTTTAAGTAAAAACGTAACAGCCAAACTCAACAATAACCTGGGAGAGAGTCCTACAACAGTTTTAACTGTTTCAGTGTGACAATCCACACAGAGAAAACTGAGCATATCTGTTCACCCAGTTCATTCACTAAACATAAATATTTCCTGATGTATCTTCCTACCAGTTTGTAGGGAGTTTGTTCAACTCAAATTAAACAAAAGCATAAGCAATTGCTTCTCCTCACCCTTCTTCATCCCCAGACCACCAGGACATGGCTTCCTGCTCCTTCTCGTTCTTCGTTTGGACAGTATTCAGCAGCTGCACAATCTGCTCTTCCCTGCGCTCATCCATACGCACAACAGCTCTCTAAAAAAAGAAAAAACCACAATTTTCATCAACATGTACTCAGTCTATCTACAGGCATTACACTATTAACCCTGAAATATCAAACTAGGGGGACTCTGTGGCATGATCACAAGTTTTTTCCTCACAAGTAACCTCAATGCGGGGACAAACGCATCTTTTTCCTCACGCCGGGCACAAGGCTTAACAACCTCACACATTCCTAACGCAGTTACCTCAGCACAGGCGCCAGGCCCGAGCGCGGGGAGGAGACGGGCCGGGCCCGGGGCCGAGGAGCCGCCGCTCGCGGGGAGCGGAGCCGAACGATCCCCCAGCCCCGCCGCTCTCCCGCCTCCCCACCGCCGGGCTCTCCGCACGAAAGGGACCAGCCAGGAACCTGTCCCGCCCCGCCTCAAGACAGGCCGAAGCCCCCCCGCGGCCCCTCACCTGCTGCCGGTCCGTCTCCTTGCTCTTCTGGCCCTGCTTCCGCGCGTACCACAGCCCGATCTCGCGGCCCTTGAGGTGGCTGGGGTGGCGGCCCCGCCCGCCGCCGCGGCCGCCGTGTCCCCCCGCGGAGGAGGAGGCGGCGGAAGAGGCCCCGCCATCGCCGCCGCGGCCCCGGCCCCAGTCCCGGCGGTGTTCGTAGCTCATGGCCTCCCGGCACCGGCTCCCAGCCGCCCGCCTCATCCGCCGCCTCACTTCCGGCCGCGTCACCGCGCCCCGCCCCCCTCTGCCACTGCCACGGGTTCGAGTCCCGCCCCTGCCCAGAGCGCGACACTCCGCACCAGCCTGACGTCACGGAGCGTTAATGACGATGGCAGCGCGTCTGGGATGGAGCACGACAGCGGCTGAACACGGCGAGATAGTCATGATACGGCACTGGGGTTCCTCTTGGAAGAACATGTCTCCTCGTGCCTTCCGCAGCCCCGGGGTTTGGTTTCCCTGCGGCGGCAGGTGGGGTTCCAAGGACACATTCCATGTCCCCTGCTGCACACCGGCTGGGTGTCCCCTTGCTGGGCACCGGCTGGGTNATGGGGTTCCAAGGACACATTCCGTGTCCCCTGCTGCACACCGACTGGGTGTCCCCTTGCTGCACACCGGCTGGGTGTCCCCGCTGTTCCTGTTTGAAACAGAAGGTTCGGGATCCCACAGCCGCCAGTCCTGGGGCTGCTGGCTGGGCGCTGCTGGGGGTCACCTACTCTGTCACATTAAACCTTTTAGATCAGATAGAATTATTCACAGAATTACTACTTTCTCAACAGTTATTAATGTTCTTTTTTTCCCCCTTGAATACCATTGTGCAGCTATAAATGCTGCTTCAATCTCTACATATTTTTTTTGCCTTCTCTTCTTTGTCAATATGATTAATGTTCATTTACCTCTGCAATACGCACTGATTTTCAAACTGCTTCTTTCAAAGGAAACAATTTCCTCTTTTTTTTCTCTGCCTACAGTTTACCTACAGTTAGTCGCCTCCCAGCTGCTGGCTGCAAAGAAACAAGCACAAGATGCCCGAGCTAAAGATCTGCATTTTCTTTTGTCCTTTGCCCTCACAAAATGCTTTATGCATCTAACCAGCCCTTGATTTGCTGCTGGGTTTATCCTTTCCCACGCTTAAGGAGATGTTTATTCCCATGGCCCTAAAACACACAACGCCAAGCCCCAGCACCCTGTCCCAGCACACATCTGCAGCCTTGGACACCTCGGGTGACGGACCGAGTGACACGCCAGCCTCTGGAGCTCTCCCAGCCATCACGGCAGTAGGTGGCAGACGGCTGACGGGACCTGTTCCTCCAAGGAACACACTGGTGCACCGCAGCATCCCGCACAGCCCCACCACCTCACCCACTGCTCGTCCCTACATCTGCAACACAGCCCTGCACCAGGCCACGGTCTTGCACGGGAGGGTTTGTGCAAGAAGCATCATGTGGGGTTTTTTAGCTACACCCAGTTTCAGGTCCAAGGAAGTCTCAGAGAAGGTTGGATTTTAGTTTGAATAAAGAGAGAAGTAGGGAACAGAGAGCAAGATGTCTGAGACATCAGCACAGCGAGGAGCTGAACTTTGGGTGAGGCCACTCAGGGAAGAGAGGGAAAAGGAGGGGACCAAGAACAGAGTGCAAGGACTGGAGGATACTGAGGAAGATCATCTGAAAGGCAACTTACAGGAAGGAGCATGGGAGAGAAATGAGAACCCTAGGAGGAAATACACTTCTTCCTTCCTTCTCCTCTTATCCTGCATCTGCAGCATAACGCAGGCTGGGGAAGCGCACTCCGTGGCTTCTGCCGTACCTCCTCCTACATCAACTAACTTCACAGCGTTCTTCGGAAGTCTCACAGTGACAACCAACTAGGGAGGAAAAAAGAGCCAAAGAAAATTAGCACAAAATACATTCTTAGAAATCTGAGCAATGTTAAAAGGTGCGCTGGTGGGACGTGTCACTGGCATACCCACACGGGGAATGGCACGAGTCCCTCCCGCATCACAGCTCTCAAGCGAGCGCATCTTCCTTCAGCACCGGGACCGTCTCTGTGGGCGAGGACTGAAGGTCTTTACCAGCTGTTTTACAGAGCTCGGTGTACACCACACAGGGTATACGGACACGGTACTGTAACTGTCACAGCAGCTGTCACTGGAGTGTAGAAAAGCAGAATTTATTCTGCTCCGAGACGTCTAAATCTGCAGAGTTCATTAAGAGGGAGGAACACAACACTCCAACACTCATCCTGGAAATCGTTAGAGTGATACACACCGGGAGGTGAAACCATGTTCCAGAACCTACGCATCAACCCCAAATCCATAAAGGTAAAATAATGTATAAGTAATATTTATTATTTTTATTAAATTACTGTATTTTGAAACAGTATGATGCTGTAAGATATGTTTTCTGTCAGGATTAGTATAGAAAATTCACATTTCAGGCCTGGCTATATCTTTTAACTCAAGAGACACGATCCATTGAGGCACGGGGGATTCCTGCCCCTGCGGATTTATTTTTCTTTTAACTCTGTTAATGTGATGCTGTTCTCGGTGTACACGAGTGCCACTGAAAGGATACTCTGACCTGCTGGATATACTGCTTACCAAAGATTATCTCAAAAATTATTTCCAGTTTCTTGTTTTCGATCCTTTGCACTATCCAACAACCCACGCCCTAGGAACAGGGAAGCCTGGGCACCGGCTCAAGTCCCATTTCCAGGGGATTTTTCAGTCGGTTGCTGTGGTGTCTGAACAGAGGTGAGGTCTCTCTCATGTCACCTTCAAATGGTCACCGACAAACACTTTGCCTCAAATGTCAAACTGTCACTGAAATACATTAAAAGGTCAGACGGGAAAAACAACAGAGGAGGAAGAAAAAATTTTTTCCTTAAAAACTCTGATAAAATAATTGTTTTAAAAATTAGGTCCAAATGATAAATGAAGACACCTTAACATTTACGTGAATAACAAACCAGGAACAAATTTTCCCAAACAGCAATTTTTTTTGGTGCATTGTGCAAGGAGCTGATATCTACTCAATAATTACAACTTGGGTTTTCAGACACTTTAAATTGTTTAATGATGTGAGTCATTTAAAGAAAAAAAAATAATCAGACCTTTGTACATTATCAAATTTACAGATTCATTAAATAAAATCAGTGTTTTATTACAGCAGCAAGACAATACTCTACAAATAGGTCAGGCTCTGGCTCATAGCTATGCAGAATTTTAATGCCTCCAAATTTTAACCCTTTGTAACACACCAGCACGTCAGCTTGTTAACAGTCCAAACCACTTCCAGGGAAACAGACCACCTGGCAAAACTGAAGCCGTGATGGACGGCATCCTCCATCACAACTTTGCTACCTCTGTCTCGACCGAGTGTGTCTGCTGCTATAGATAAGTTCTGTGGTCCTTCTACAGAACACAACGAAAAGCCACGTATTCAGAGACAGCAGAACGCACCTCTGCTCTAAGTGTACAGATGCAGGTTTATTCAATAGACTCACCACTGACTGTTCCTCCTACTGTTATTTCTGGTTAAATCTGAAATACAGAACTACGAGCCTTCAGGCAATCTTACGAGAGCCCTTGCATTCACCTTGGAAAGGCAGCGCAGGGAAAGCACAGCTTGCAGAGTGATCCATCTCTATCACAGCAACCTGCCGTCCTCGACCCGGTTTCCTTCAGTGCTACATCACTGTCACACCAGCACAGCCCTCCTGACAGCCACCGCAGGTCTAATTTATGGTGGTGAAGGGAGAAGGCAAGTCGTCTGCTTGTTTTCATGCCTCCACATCAAATGCTGAGCGCAGACACAGCATTTGGCCCTTTGCTCCGTCTGTTCACAACCTGCACAGGAATCCTGAGCAGCGCTGTGCTTATCTTCCCTCGCACGCTCCCACGGGGCGGAACACAGGCGACTGCACACACCAAATTATTCTGTCGTGACGCATACCAGTGGAAATTACACCTATTCCTTAAAGATGTGTAATTTTGAATCAAACTGCTGAAAGTCCTGAGATAATATACTCTGTTGAACCGAAATGAAGAGCGATCCCTCAGAAGAAGAGCTCTCGGTCCAAGCCCACGGGCAACGCAAGCGTGCGCAGCATGTGCAATGTGAGACTGAAGGACTCCGGTCGCTATTTCCACCTTGGCTTGTTTGCATCTGACACAAAACAGAGTATTCACAGGTTTCAGGGTGGCTTTAGACTTAGTTCTGGGTTCCTCATAAGTCAGCTGAGAGATGGGCTCCTCCTGAGGGTGACCCGGGTGGGACCCAGTTTGGGTGACCAGACCGCTCTCCTGCGGCCGATGTCCAAGCTCAGCCTCCACGTTTGGCCACCTTGAATAGTTCCCCTTCCTAAGGAGTCACAAATCAGCTGTAGCCCCCAGCTCCTGGCTCAGATCTAAAGCCTTAGGATCCATTCAAAGAGGAGCGACGAGAGGTTTACTGGCAGGAAAACCAGCAGTGAGCAGCGGGATTCCTGCAACAATCTGCAAGCCACGCCTGCTCTTGGGGTCGTGTTGAGAAAAGTATTCGGTTCACGTGGGCCTTGAGGAGGAAGAGGGCATTGCGAAACTACTCCTTGCTTCGGGACAACTCAGACACAAAGAATTATTCAAACTGATTTTGATGTCCTAGCTCTTCAAACATTTCAACTGCTGCCCTTAACTGTACTGAGCTGCAAATATTCTGTAAGGCTGGGAAACTTCGGTAAGAGATCATGGAGGCAAATAAAGGGGACTCTTCAGAGTAACTGGCATAAAATTAACCAACATTTGTCACATTTGATCAAAGAAATGTCAATGGTGAGAACAGTCATAAGCTTCACAATGTGGTATTTACAAAGCGTGCATGCTTACATTTCAGGCACCCGCATCTGGAGGTCTACACAACGGCCACGCACATAGGCATTACACAGGAGTCATGTCTAGAGCAGCAGAAAATTAAACAATTTACATATCTTGTAATCCTCTACTTAGTCGACTAAATGAGCTAGTCTTAGGTTTGGGCTACATTTTTCAAGTCTGGCACGTCAGTAAGAGCAATTGCACATCAGCCAAAATTGTGGTA
The DNA here is from genome assembly GCA_013400615.1 of Syrrhaptes paradoxus. Lineage (NCBI taxonomy): Eukaryota > Metazoa > Chordata > Aves > Pterocliformes > Pteroclidae > Syrrhaptes > Syrrhaptes paradoxus. The sequence goes on from VZTO01001365.1 coordinate 12,384, forward strand.
ACGTCACACCTGTGGAGCTGCTCCCCCACCTTCCACAGGTTCCCGCAGACACAACACCCAGTGCCAACAACCAACCAAAGCTGGGTTTTAAGACTTTATTTAGGATTCCTTTTAGACACACATGTTCCTCAAATAAATAAATTATTGGAAATTCACTATGCAAAGCTGTAAAGCACTTAAGTATTTGTTAACCCATCCATAGATCATTAAAAGTTTGAATCTTTTTAACAGTGTACCCAAATAAAATTAATTTATATGTTAGCAAAAACCAGTTTATGTATTTTCTAGGGTAACTTGAGTCATGAGGAGCAATGTCTGCCATATAAATATCCAGATTAAACGCCTTTTAATTGGTGTTGCCATCTTCTTCCCGTTTTCTGTATGCTTTATTCAACATCTGTATTTCCTCCTGATAACCACCTCTTTCCATATGCTGCTTTTTACTGTTCCGCCGATGAGCCTCGACAGTGTCTGGAATGGATATGTTAATGTCGCTGTCGGGATTGTTTGATGGTATGAAGAGGGAGTAGGAGGCACTTTCCCCTAAATCGCACGAGACAAACCTGTTTTCTTTCCGTGAGTAACGTAAGGATGGAGACCTCACCTGTGTGGAGGACTGGCTGATATTGCTGATGATGGACACAGTATCCAGGGCCTCTTCATTGTCACAAATTTCAAGTACCTCTAAATGAATTTTAACACTTGTGTCAGCAAATCTATTAGGAGACTCCTCTGGGTTTGGCTCGTGACCGACACTTTTGGATCGATACACTTCGATTTTCTTTGAGGTGGGTGTTATTTTCTGCCCCTCAGTGCTTACCTCATATGTAGACAAAGAGAGGGTTTTGCCTGTGGGTGCCTGAAGAGACACAGTTCCTTGAAACGCACACAGAGGGATAGCTAGGGCCCCGCCTGATCGCTGGAAAGAGAACGAGTGACCATTAGCCAATGCTAATTTTTGAAGTTAGAATCCACTCTAAATAAGCTTTAGTTGCTGAGTTTGTTAAATTATTTTTCTGTTGTAGACTTTCCCTTCCAGTACTTTAGAAACCTGGTATTTATGACTTTAAAGAGTAGAAATGTCTTATAATTATACACTTCAGTATAAAAACCAAAGTCCCACGTGGCTGTGACTCAGCTACAGCTTAGGGACACACACACTCGATGAGAACAGCCGACACTTAGCGCTTCATCGCAGTCAGCGCACAGGGAGAGACAGCACGCTGGCAGGCAGCTCTCCAGCTGGCACTCATAGGCACTCTGCTCAAACCCGATCCAGACACCCATCTCCTAAAGCTTCTCGTACAATGATGGAATTGAAAGAAATGACACCAGAGGAGTGTTCAGAACCAGGACCCTTCACCGACAGTATCTGTCTCCCTCGGGCACTCTGCCTTAGTTACTCTTCACTCCGTTAGGTCCCTCCCTGCTTACTGAGGAGGGCAGGGATTAGTCTCTGAAAACGTGCTGCTCGTCACTAAAACACAGTATTGAAACGAACCCCAGCTCTGCCAAAAGCAGACTCCTTGGTAGGCAGCGAAATGCTGACGCTGGGACAGGGCAGTTCAGAAGGAAGGGCTCCCCTGGTTTACAGGGAAAGGCACAACAGAGAGAAGTACCGGAGCCAGAGGGAGCTGCAGAACCCAGCTCTGCACCCACACAGACACCAGAGAAGTGTGTGCCGAGGGTACAGAAACACTGCCAGGCAGCAAGGTGAATCACCCTGCTCAGCCTTCTGTCTTGCTCTTGCTGTGCTGCTTTTAAATCAACCTCGAGTATCTCCAGATCACATTGTTACGTGAACTCCAAACTTACCCCCGTGGCACTGCAGGTGCTTCCCTGCCTCCCGCTGCGGCTGCCTGGTGGGGCAAGTCACCAGCCCCAACCTCACCCCTCCCTGCCCTCCCTCTGTACACACACGGACACACGCCCAGAGTCCTCCTTAGAAGCATGTAACTTTCTGGATGATTTGGGAATAAGAAACAGTCCTACAGCGATCAGTGCACGAGGTGAAAAAGTGACAAGACAGCTGATTTATCAGGATAAGTCCAAGGCATCTCAGGAGTCTGCACAGCACTCACATTTCTTACTGTCCAAGGGAGGGCTAAGATGAGAGGGAGACAGCTGTCCAGCGAAGCAGGATATCCCTCTTCACTTGTCAGTGTTGTGATTAATCTACCTGCAACCCAGAGACAAACGGCAGAAACCCCAGGCATTGGAAAGGACCAGCCTTTCCTGAGCAAACCTTGGGAAGCAGAAGCTCCAGTACTGTCCTCCCAGGTACTGATCTGTCTCGTGCAAACTGTGAACAGAGAGAGGGGAAGAAAAGGGGTGACAGCAAGACCAGGGCTAACAAGTGCTGGCATTACTCCAGCACTGAAAGGACCTCTTCCACCTGGACCAGTTCTGTCTAATGTTTCCTTTCCGGTAAAACTGAGAAAGTGAGCAGAAGCAGAGGTTTAGGATACTGATTGGAAAAGTGAAATTGTTCCTAGGGAGCTGGGAAGGGCAATTATTTGCTGATTATTAAAGGAAGCTGTTGTGATGAGGCTTTTATTGAATTAGGCAGAACTTTACAACCACACAGATAAATCAAGTGCCACATTACCTCACCTTCACTAAAGAGCATGAAAAGGAAATCAGGTTTCATTGCGCAGAGAAATCTTGCCAGACTGTGACTTAATGTGGTCCTTCAACAAAGGAATGTGCCTGACCAAACCCCCGGAGTTGGTTCGCCCTGCTGGAAGGAAATCAGAAGTTGTATTAGTCTCCTTAATAGATCCATCAGAGAAAAATGGTCCTCGAGCGTTCTTCCGCTGTGCAGCTACAGAGGCAGCTATTGCGCGGTGTCGCTGAGCCAGCAAAGGTCCTGGACTGTGAATGTCGGGGGACAGCAGCTCGCTGCCGGCTCCTGGCCGCTGCTGGACTACGGAGCCGTGGCAGGTTCGGGGCTCCCTCGGGCAGCTCTCCAGTGGGGGAGCACAAGCAGGCATTTCAAAGCACCGACGAGGGAGGTTTTTTTAAAAGCACGGTGAGGTGTTGGCACTTGCATTTTCTGTAGTGATTAGTAATTAGGATCACTCCTCCAGGAAAGGAGCCATGTGAGAACAGCTGTTTTCTCAGCCTGAGGAAGCTCTTGTCCGCTTGTCTTCCACCCCAGGTGCTTACCGAGGCCACTCGAGGACAGAGCAACAAATCCAAGGGGTAGATCAGGTGGGCAAAGCCCACAGACAGAGGCACAAGGTTAGTGTCTTGGATATTGCATCACATAGAGCCTGGCCAGCTAACAATTTTGGTAACACACATTCAGAATGGGGTTTCGGTTGGATACAAACCCTACAGCTCCGTTTCCAGCCCCCTGTCTAGTTTCTGCAATCAATGCTGGAAGCCCTTTGCAGGGTCACTTCAGGGTGTCTGCACTGCTGGTAGCTAATCAAGCTCAGCGTCTGCAGAGCAGTCTAAAACAGCACTTGGATTATACAGAAAGACATCTACAGAGTATGAAAAAAATAGTTAAATAAGAACTGATTACTTCTGTGCAAGGTTACGTTCTAGTTAATGAAACACTGCAGATCTGTCAGACTGAATGTCAGGAAGGTGGAGGATGTGTCTGAGGCACCTGGAGGGAGAACCAGTAATTCTCACTCACTGGAGTGAATATTTTCCAACGACGACAGAATTGGTGGCTCTTTCTGAAAGTCTCTGTTCCGTTGAGAAATCAGTATTTACCTTTGGAAGGGAAAGGGACATACCAAGCCTTCTGTGCCACTTCCCAGTCCCGACCTAGGAAGCCAGTAAACTGCATCAGTCTCCACTGGAGAAATCCCAGTGGAAATGTTCAGTTACAGACACCTCCACCTGCTTTTACCAGTAGAGAATCCATTTGTCTCTTTGCAAACTGCGCACCACAATGCCGTGCACACGGACTGTGCCAGACGCCTGCCTGATGACCGCTGCCCTTGCAGGGAGCAGCTTTCAAACCACAACTTAAACCCCCTCCTGCAGCAGCCCATGAGCAAGGACACTGGACTGTTAACTGCAAGCTTCGATCAAGTGCACGTGTATGAAACAACCCCATCCATCACCGATGCAAAATGCTCAAAGTTTTAAAAAATCCAAGTAATTACAGAAAAAAAGTAAGCAGCATTTGCATGATGCTATAGAACTTATGAAACAGAGTTTAGTAAAAATTAAATCAAACCCTGGAATTACATGATAGGGGAAGCAGAACAAAGCCCGAGGAGAGAACTGAGCCACTGAAAATTCCCCGCTAAGCACCGAGGGGAAGCGGCACTACCCTGGCTGGCCCCGAAGTGCCACAGCCCCTGTGCTCCAGGCTGGGGGGAGCTTCTGCAGACCCGGACGGGACCGTCCCTCTGCAGCCAGGGTACCTGAACGAACCCTGCACTGGAGCTGGTCAGGGGCCAGTGACCGAGAGCTGGGTCTGGCCCCTCAGCTCCCCAGCAATGCCCAGGTCACCGATCGCCCCAGCCAGGCTCCCTCCGGGGTTCAGAGCTGTCACCCGGGCTGTGCGTGCTCTGCAAGCGCCGTTCTACAGCCAAGCAGCCCGACAGAAAAATACCAGGAATAAAAACGCTGTTATTCCAAAAAAGGGAAGAATGCATTTCTGTGTTTCTGTATAGCCAGGTAAAATCGATTCTCACTGGAATGACTTCCAGTATAACTTGCTATTCATGAGAACAGCCCGTGACCCTTATCCTGGCCTTGATACCATTATTAAATATCTATTTTTCCTTTTTACGACACATCCATGGCAATAAATAGGAATCTACAAGCAAACCAGGCTATACTGGTACAACCTGTGAAGAAATGTTTTCTCCTCCACTCTCACTGTTACCTACAGTCCAGTTTTCCAATTTCAAGCCTTACGGTGCATGTGAACTGTAACGCAGCAGGAACAGGAAGCAATCTGAGTAATGCTTAGCAGAGGCCTTCAGTTCATCCATCCAAGTTCCCGTGTCCCATCTCTGCATTATTTTAGTGTGAACAAGAGCATCCACAGTGGTACAAGGGTTATCATTCCTTTGTACTTCAGTGAACACAGAAAGAGATCCACTGCCCTGCTCTGAATGTCTGCATCTCACTCCCCACAGCCCCAGAAGGCTTTCTGCATGGTTCTGCTCCACCAGCCTCCTTCCACGCTCTCTCGCCCACACGCTTTGCATTCCTGTGTTTAAAGAAAACCGAGTTTCTAAGAGCAGTACACATATTAACTCCTCCCACACAATTTATACTGTGTGTTCTCTTGTTACGGCAATTCTGAAAAGATGTTTTTAAGAAGGTACAGAAAACTTACAGCCACTTGTTTTTTGGATCATCTTCAGAAAGACGATGTTTTGATGCTGTCTTGACAATGCACGCAGGAATCACGCATTGGCATAAAGGTAAAGAGCTTTGTCAAACAATTAAAATCCCATCTTTTCAACCCCAGTGCTGTTTTGCAGCTTTTGTGTCTCAGCATTTTTGCAGCATATTAGATACACACATAGAATTATCATTCTTCCTAAAAAATATTCCTAAAAAAAATTCCTAAAAAATATTCCTAAAATAAAAATTCTTCCACAACTCCCATACTGTGTTTGTTTTATCGGAATTAGACACACCAGGAGTTGTAGTACTACCACAAAGACACCGGTTTGGCATCCATGGTAACAACAGAGGCCAAGGAAGCCTTGCTGTCAACGATTCTGACCCTGTGAAGTGAAGATTTGTCTTTCTGAGACCTTACTCACTCTCAACTCGGAGGGGTGAAGGAAGGATCAGACATGTGTCTGCTTGAACACGGCAGATTTAAAATAAAGTCTCTCCTGGTTCTCATACCCACTTATAGGTACTTCTTCTCTGCATGCACCCATGCACAGACACAAGTATTTATTTATTCATTGTACGTGTGCATATACATATATAAAATATTTACCTTTAACAATGAATTTCTTAATTTCCGGTAGGACTCAAGGAAAAGGTTTCAATTTGGAAATGTTCAAATGTTTCAATTTAAAAAATCACGGCACTCCCCAATGAAAACACTCTGTAAGCCAACATCACCGCCTTCACGCTGAGGCCAGCTTTAACTGAACCCCAGAAACACCTGCTGGGTCTCATAAAGCCGCAGCTCACAGTGAATCTGAGCCGTCCCTCTGGAGGACTGCTTTCTGCGGGTTTGCATCACAGAAACAGCGAGCTAGTAATTTTCGAAGTTATTAATAAATACTCACACGCATTTCATAAGCTGGAAATGCTGCAGGATCTCTAACGCCGAGATGTTTGCCACGAGCTCCTGCCAGCGGGAGCTGCCCCTGCCCTTGCCCCGTTTTACTTTTTGTTTCCATCACGTCCCACCACAGGGCACAGCCTCTGCGCAGCTCCTGCCCGAGACGGCTGGAGGCTGTTCTGTCTGTTGGAATCTGGGACAGGGATTTCACTGGAGAACTACACGTACCAGCACATGTATTTTTAACAAGCAAAGACAAAAATTTACAATGAAATAAATCAGAAATGTACTTGTTCCTTAAGGAGTGCTGATGCATTCTGAACAGAGAAATCTCTGCATAATTGATAATGCAAATCCTTCCGTTACTACGTTAAATTATCTACCTTCCAGATTTCACAGAAGGAGCTGCTGCTACGAGCCAAACCTTCCTCATGATCACTCTAGCTTAAGACCGGGCTTTGCTACCCCGTCCTGGCTGCCTGAGCAGGGCTGGAGCCGCACGCCCCGGGGGAGGATATTGTCACACAGGGACCTTCAGCGTCTGCAGAGGACAGAACCAAGGGCCCTGGCAGAAAGGTTTCAAAGTGGAAATGCTCCCAGCAGCATGAAAGGGCCACCAAGAGCCAGCCGCCTTACAGCTGTTCCTCTAAGGCCACTTACGGAACCTGGGAAATCTGCAGCCCTCCCTGAACAGGGATAAGTTTCCATCCCTACGGCTTTTTTGAGGGGGAAGGTTTTGTTCTTGTATTTCTTACAAACTGGCAGAAACCAAAGCAAAACACCCTTTTCTATGTGGTTTGCCATGGAACAGTTATACGGCTGTGAATTATTAATAGAGGGGTATGAAGCTGCAAGCAGACTCAAAGAAAATGTTGGTTTCATCACTCGCCAAAGCAGAGCCTCATTCCGCATGCTGGAGAGTGCCTCCCGCGGGTGTGCGGCATTCCCGCTGCCTCCCCGTAGCGTCTGCAGGAGTTGATCGCAATCTGCAGAGCTGGGCACTTACAGACAAGTCAGGAATTTACGACTGCAATCCACTCTGAATACTGTTTCTGATGTATTTACATGTGATGCTCAAAATAATTTAAAACTCTGGTCTACAAGCAATCAAGAATTTACTCTGCTAGAGGAAGCCTAGAAAATTCTTTAAGGCTAACAGTATTTCAACTGCCAAACATTTCTACATACTTCTTGCATTTTATATTAAGTGTAGTTGGATTTGTCCTGTTACAAGGATCTGAGACTCAGTGGTCCCAGTCCTTCAGTGCTTAGCACCCGCAGAACCCATCGGCCAGCCTGGATAAGCACACACCCCCCGGGTTTCCAGGTAATTCTTTGTTTCAGGGAGTGGATGACTGCACAGCAGAGAAACGAAAGTCTGAACAGCTCCATTCTCCAAACACAGTTATCAATTAATACTTCATCTCCTGAGAACAAAGCTGACTGTCTTCTAGAAGTGGATTCCTAGCTAGGTAACACTTGTTAGCAGCTGATATCAAGGATAAACTGTTCAGAGCCACACGAGCTGGATGGTGGCTCACGGAGCTCACAGCTCTGTTTGATTTAAAGACAATAAATGGCTGTTGCAATATGGTAAAGGCCAGTGGAGAAAAAAAAAAGGTTAACTGGGGGAAGAAAGGAAATGCCTGAGGGCCTGGATTTCCTGCATGATCAGAGGGAAGAAGGAAATTTGTTTGGAGGATGTGCCAGTGCACCTGGGTTAGGAGCTAGCCTCCCTGACCTGAAGGCTGTGTACTCGGGCGTTTCACCTTTGAGCTCGCTGCCCAGAGACGGCTGTGTAGTGCCATCAGCGATGCCACAGAGGATTTGCAACATCCTCAAAAAACTTTCAAATGTAATGGAGGACTAATGGGGGACCTACAGACCGTTGAAGCTGCAGCTGGGGGCCAAATGGGACACCCTGAGGCATCTCAGCTGGTTCCACACGTCTGTGTCTGGTCAACGGACTCAAGCACAAGTAGTTTGCAGACTCTCCTTCACATTTCTAACTTTCAAATGTCACAAATCACAGGCCCTGGAGCAATAAGACAGGTGGATGGTTAGTGTTGCAGCAAGTAGAGATTATGTTGGAGTGTGGGTCTGATCTCTGGTAGGAGAGCTCTGATGTGAGCCCCAGATGGAGAGGTACTCCCCGAAGCCCATGACAGGGACAGTGGCAGAGCCAAGGGCAGACAGAAGGTTCTGCTGCGTCCCAGTCCAACGCCACTCCCATCGGACCACGCCGCCTTCCTAAACAGAAATATCAGCAATCTAAATAAAACTCTAACGAGTTTGCATTCCTAATTACTTTGGGGAAATACAGCTCTAGCTGAAAAGTTCTATTTTTAGAATGTTTCCAGTAAGGATCCTGATGTTTCTTTCCAGAGACAATGTGTTTTCTGTTTAAAATAGACGCTTAGTCTTCCACTTCCCCCAAAATAAAAATCAGCTGCAGCAAAATTAATTACTGCAATGATTTGCCCTTTGAGAGACTGACTGCAGTAAATTTAGGGTACGACAAGAATAGACAAGCTCACCTCAGATGATCTGAAAAGCAGGATTTGCCATTGGTCTGCCTGATGTGGACAGACCTTACTGGGAGCAAATTAGTAACAGAAAATGCAACAGAGGCATCCAAGGTACGAACCCTTCCATCCACATGCCAAAACTTCTGCACTCGGTTGTCTGGGGCTGAAGTAAATAAGCTCAACTGGAAGCCCTTTAACATTCCCCATAAATAAGCTCAACTGGAAGCCCTTTAACACCTCCGGTGACCCCTGCAGTACGGCTGCAGCCTGGGCAGAAGCGCAGAAGGTGCCGGGCTCGGAGCCCACGGCTTTATGGCACGAGCCCACGGCTCTCTGACTGCTGGCTTCACGGAAGTCATCTGCCACCAGCTTCTGCTTCTCTGTCACTGATGGCCTACACAAGTCTAGGTGCTCTGCACATACTTCTGCTGAAATCATTACAAACAATCTCTATTTTCATGTAAGCATTTTGCTGTTTGAAATCAATGCCATTTAAACAGTCCTCTTCACACACAGAACAGCTGATCCCACAAGCAACAACTCCCTTCAGTACAGAAGCAGGCTTGCCTGGTAGGATTTACTGATATATCTAGCTTTCACCAGACTTCTTGACTTCAGGACACGTGTCTCACATCCTACAATATGATCTTTAAAAACTAGCTGGGGAAACGAGCATGTCTGTTTGATTTGTATGTTTGTTATTTTTACAAAGATTTTTAGAACAAGTACAGCCTTGGTCTTTAGTAATTCTGTGCATTTGTCCTCACAACACAGTGTGAGATCTAGGGCAATTTCTAATAATTTATTTGTACTTTCAGGTCAAAAAGAGTGCACAGAATTAAAATTCCAGTGTTAGCTTTAATTATCTGCATGAGGATAAATATTCATTCACAAGAAACAGAGCTATTATTCAAAATCTACACTAGAGGAACACTTACATTGTGAAGTCATGCTCTTGAAAGCAAAAAATCCCAGCACTGTGGCTACCTGGGCAAATGAATTCTGGCTCTTGTATTTCTGTCTCGTGTGGTTTCCTCATGTGGTGCAGTGAGAGTGGCAACAACTGCCCATGCAACGGAAGGCTGAGGCCGTGGTCTACGTGCACACCTACGTTCATACCAAGAGGTAGGTGGAGAAGCTACTTGAGGTTCTAAAAGCAGCACAATGAGGCTGGCACCGCACAAGGCAACCACCCTGCTCCCAGCTGCAGGGATGGCTCCACACCTGTGTCTCCGTTGCACAGGATCAATGAAGGGTTTTGTCAGCTGGACCACAATTAAAGCAGTGTTGGTGTCCACAGAATGGACATTTCCTGCTTTGGAAAGGTGCAACTGCAATCTGCACATCACTCGCTAAAGAACGTGGCTTTTGCATAGCTACATATACCTGCCAAAGCTTTTTAGCCATGGACATTGGAAAATGACTTCTTACAGTCTCGACTGACAGGGCTGATGGCATCATTACGTGGCTGAAGAAGGTCAGTGCTGCAGAAGAGAGAAGAGGTCTGTTGGGCAGCATGCGGTGGGCACAGAAGCCAGAGCTGGGGATGTCTGCTCCAGCTCTCTCCATCGCCGTGCTACCAGGAAGTGGTCACTCTGCACAGGAGATGATCTACTGACGTTCTCTTTTTTGTAATAGCTGCAAAACTGGGCCTCACCCTTTTCACCAGCCTGGGTGAAGTTTATTTGACGGAGTACTGCCAGCAGATCAGCACGGCTATAGCTGTGCAGCCAGTGGAAGGAGAATATCATCTCCAAGTCTCTTTGTACCTCGGCTTCTCTGCCGTGCCTGGTGTTCACTGGAATGTTTACAACTTTCCTGGAGTGAGAAAGATCTTGTCTATTCATTACTGCTAAGAAAACTTCAAACTGCAGACATACAGAGATACAGCGCTGCCTCCTCCTAAGTGAAATAATTTACACAGCCTCCCCCTCGTTCTCTTCGGAGCGCACATAAACAGGTTCTATGCAGAGAGCCTCTTGAAAGAGATTGCCTGAGGCAGCCCATAGATGAGGTATCAAGTCAAAGAAAAAAATAATCAGAAAGTCTACAACACATTGCAAGCCTGGGAGATTTCTGTTGCCCGAAGGCACTTAACTATAGGCAAAAAAAAATACATGACATATTTACACCTAGTCTCTTTAGGAAAGGGAGACACACTGCTATTTTATGAGATGTTAAAGATATCTTTCAAAAATGCGGCTGAGCAAGAGTAAGAAATGACAAGTACCATTTTCTCTCTCCCTCTCAATTACAGCTAGCCTACATAGGTATTAAATAAAACCCACTCTCTCATTCTCCTTTCATGCCACTTTTATTCCAGAGAAATCACTTTGATGGAGTAACTCTTTACTCTCAGAACAGACGAGGAGGAGACAATGAGCTACGGCATCATTACTATCACTCCACGGTGGTGCCATTTTCCAGGCATAGCTTCAACAGAAAATCAAAGGCATCACGTATATTGTCTGGCACCCTGCTCTCGACAAAGCTCAATCAGAGTGATTGATGCCCTTCTCACTGCTTCTTTAAGGTCTGAAGACAACAGAATAAAAACACTGCTTTCACAGTACAAACTAAAATGGGCAGATCTGCAGCTATCACTTGCTGCAGTAACGTAGGGAGAGACTTCTGATCCCTTGTGTCCCCGAATCACTTTGGGCAAGTGAGCGGCGCAGGCGTGTGCTGTCCCTGCTCTCCGCAGACCGCAGTGAAAAATATTCAGTCCTGCAAAGAGTTACCTTCCCTGACATACTGGAGTGGGTGCTGGCACAGGACATACCCAACACCAGCAGTGTTTCAAATGAACGCAGCCCGTGACGAAGCCCCTCGGAAGGTAACGGACCATTCACCTGGCTGAAAGCTGGGATGTTTGGACATGGGGTGCTCTGGACCAGACCCTTGCTATTTGCAAACTTCAGCGAAACGGGGTTGGATTTTTTTCCCCATTGTGACAAAGTTGGAGGTGCAGAAGATAACCTACCCACATCTGCTGCTGACCTTCCAGCTTCCAAAGCCATCCTCAGCTTACAAGGCGAGGTGAGAAGACAGTTTACGGGGCAGAGCTGCACTTTTAACACCACTCCGGTGTCACGCCTTTGCTCGCTGCCCTGCAGCCAGTCAGCCTGCAACGCTCACCCCCCGAACAGTGTGTGCAGGGTGAGGCAACCGCACAGCTGCACATTTAGCTACAGAATCCTTCTGCCTTTGTCTCACTGTGCAAATCACACAGCTTTAAAATCAGCAGCGACAAAGCCATGTTCACAAGCAGGTGACACTGACAGGGTTTAAATCCTGAACCAGGAGTCCTCAATGCTGGCCAGCTTACACTCAGCTGAAACCATCTTTTGCCGAGGTGGTTGACCAAGTTTTAGCCAAGCACCCAAGTTTTCACATTTTCATTCTTAACCCCAGTGCAGCCGGGTTGTTTGGTCCCACCAGGACACCAGACACGATTTCCAGCCGTACCTGACCTTACAGAGAGGAGACCAGCAGTCCTAGTTCATCAGGAATACCAAGGCTCTCACCAGATCCTTACCCTTACCTGGCAGCGCAAACCACCTTCAAACACGATGGAAACCATCACCCCAAATTCAGTAAGATTTCGGCAAGTCCTTTGCCTCAGAGGGTTTTTTTGCTATTCAGAAGCGGTATGCACTGGGCCAACCTGCCCACCACACACTGTAGGTCTGGGGGCAGCAAAATAGGAAATGTAGAATTTCTTTGTAACTGAGAGACTAGCACATATGACCATCAGCACGATGTCTATAACCATTTAACACCTCTGAACACCTCCTGATATAGAAGCAGAGCTGGGAGGAAAGGTACAAGATGGCTTTATAGGACAGAAACATAAGGGGGCACATTTCTAGGGCACGGCATGTGGTTCAGCCTCTTAACTTCCATTAGTGTTAATGGGAAAAACACAGCTACGTCCCTACCCTCAGGATGTAGCCCAAGAGGATATTTTTGTCTGTAAACACTGCAATTTAGGACACAGCACTGCCCCCAGTATTCCCACCTCTGCCTCCATTTCATCAGCACGGTCACTGCCATGTGCTGGCTTTGCAGCAAGACAAGATTTATAGAAGCTTTATTTTTGCGCTCATTTTCCCCAGGCTGAAACATAGGCAAAACCACAGCTTTTAGGTGAAAGGGCTGAGTAAATTTACTGGAAAGTGCTAAAGAAAGAAAGAAAAAAAGTGAACAGAGGGGTGGAATAGGTGACGTTTTTCACCTCTTCACACACTGACATGCAGGAAGGTACATCAGTCCAAAGTCTTACAATACCTAAACCAGTATTAGAGAGATGTATGTCCTCATTAATGCTCTTTGCACTTATTGCCATGTTGCTCCTGCCACTTGCTTCTCAGTCCCAGGGAGCCACACTGTGACGTTCCCCTTCAGCTGCCGTCAGGTTTTGTTCTGCTGAAACCAATGTACCGCGACTTGCAGTGGCTCTGGTCACTGCCAAACACAAGCCGAGGAAATTGCTGCATTTCTTTAGGACTGTGATACAATACGGATAAAAGCATTTAGAAAAGGAGTTCCAAGGATGGATTTACTGCAGCAGCCTCAGAGAGTAGCTGTATCTTCCCATTCCCTCCTAGCAACTCTGCTTGTACGTGTCCTCTCTCCTACAGCACAGAAAGGCTCCACCAGCCTCTGCCATCCCCACCCATCCCCAGCCCAGCTCCGGCTCCCCTCCAGCTCCAGCACTGAAATCCTGGCAGGGAAACTCCCAAAGTCCGCCCCAGGCTCAGCCTCATCCCATCAGACATTTCTTCCTACTCCACCCAAAGGACCGCCAGCTCATACGACCAAAAAACTAACAAGCAAACACTGCATCTCCGCTGGCTTCTGCGGCACTGGTGTTGGGCTCCTTCCAGAAAGCAAAGACAAAACTGTCTCTAACCAGGCAACTGCCAGGCAAAGGATCTGCTGTCAGTCAGAGCCACATCAAACTTCAGTTTTGCTGGATCCTATATATTATATACTTTATGCTATAGCTGTGCTGTGACCGGAGACAGCAGCCAGCAGCAGCTCAGAGTACCGCTGGGCTATGTGTGTATTTTGTCCCAACCCGACTTGTTGGAAGCTCAGGAGAGTTTATCCAGACGATGCACAGGACAGAGCTAAACTCCCCTTTCCCTCTCTGTTCTCAAGAGGATTCAGTACTGACTCCCCTCTCCAAGTGAGCCCGGGGTTCCTTCCCCGGGGCCCTCCCCATGTGCAGGTTAATGCCCAGAGAAGGGAAGAACTGGGCACGGCCCAGTGCCTGCTGCTTCACACATCCCCTTCCTCCCTGGCAGAGGGACGTACTGGGGACATCGCAGCTCCACGAGCCTAGTTTAGTACCTCACAGTGTCTGTGTTACAGGTATTTGGGTTTCAGAAGAAACCAGCAGATGGTCAGAAGCAAAAAGCCACAGGGATACAGGAGCTGCCTGGGGAACTCCACCCACCACGTCAACTCCTAACGTCACCTGATTTTCTTTAAGACCAGAACTAGGATCAGCTCTCAGTGAGAGCAGCAGTGGCTACACTCAGGCAAGGGACCAACTAATTTCCATGGGATCAGGTCAATCCTCTTCGGTGGCAGCCTGCAGAAAGCTGCAGAGAACTGTAAGTACCGCCGGTCCAGGCAGCTGCTCTCGGAGCTCTCATGGGAGCTCTTCATCTCAACAGCTTTCAAACCAGGTAATACAACAGAAACGAGAAAAGAATTTTAATGCGAGAAAAATGCATTCTAATTTCCTGTAAGACAACTCCCTGTCCATTTTTCAACAGGTATGTGCAGAAGGACTGAGATTATGTTTTTCTCAAGTTCTCTATGTGGAAATCCAGGATGTAAGGACACATTCACCACACCACTTGACAGCTGAGCTGGGAATCCACGTGCAATTGCTATTCTTCCTCCTACTGTAAGCTATTACAAGTTCTGCTTATTGAAAAGAAAGCTGCAAGTACTCTAATAAGAACATCTATATTCATTTCTGTGATCAAGCACTGATAGTCTGAAAGTACTGCAGATGAGGAACTTTTATCCTGTTAGGATAATCATCCGTTTCTTAGTAAGGTTTGTTATCTTCTCCCCTGCTGGACAGCTTAATTGACAAATTAAGCAGAAGTACGTGGCCAATAAATGCTAGGGGAAGACTCTTTTTTTAACGAAGGTGAGAAATGGAGAGTGATGAGGAGAAAGTGACTTTTCTCAGACACTCAGGGACTTCCAGACAGGATAAATAAAAGGGGTGGCTTTCAACTTAATTGATTTTTTCATCCAACATACATCAGAGAAATGCATTAAAGTTATTTTTGCAATGCTTGCTGGAGTTTCATAGTCTGCCCTTTTTCAGCAGCAAAGCAAATGTCAGTGCTGTGAAGCTCTGGAAGCTCACGCTGAATGTCAGAAGCAGGGAGATCTGGAACGCAGAAGCCTTGAACTTTCAGACCATAGGAGCCTTAATGCCTGGCAACTGCACACGGGGTTATTAACTCGGAAAATGTCAGCAGAGGATGAATTGGGATTCCTTGTAAGGCAAGTAGTGAAGAAGTATGTCCAAAAGTGACATATAAAGTCCCAAGGCAAATAAAGCCATCCACGTGAAGTCATCGCCAGCTGCTTCGCAAACAGGGGCTCATACCTGCTGTAACGGCAGTCATGGGTCCAGCGACTGGAAACAGCAGCCACAGGAGATGGGAAAAGGAATTTTTTAATTTTTTTTTTAAACACGGTCTGGAAACTACTGCAAGGAGAGCCACAGTGACAAACCTAGTGATATACTGACTTTATTAACCAAACTGTACACGGCACACAAGGGGTTAGCAAGAACTAGGAGATTAAACCCAGGCTGAGTTATCGTCTGCTTTTGCCCACAAACACCATAGTTCATCGCTGCACACTGCAACAGAGTGAACATTTGCTTTTGCAGGAAAGGGATGATCAAATCTGAAATATCAAATGAATTCATGCTTTGACTCAATGTATAAAATTATGTTTATCAGAGGGAGAGGGGATAGACACAAAATGCATCTTATACATCTTACCTACATATATGCCAAAGGTCCAGAGCAAGCTGATCTAGGTTTGAAGTCAGCCCTGCCTGGAGCAGGAGGTTGGATTAGGCGAACTCTAGAGGCGCTTTCCAACCTCAAGCCTTCTGCAGCTCCTGTCTGGTGGACCTCACACGGCTCTTACTCCACTCCCACCGATTATAATGCCACACGTCTACTGAATTCCCCAGTGCACACTCAGACCCTCAGAGTTGAGTTAACGCTCAGCCAGGCAGACTGGCTTTGGCTTCTGACTTCATCGTGCCTCAGTTTCCTGCCTCCTGCATCACCTCGGGGTTGCAGTGGGAGGAAGGACTGGGGTTCTAGGCATCAGGAGGCATCAGAATTCAAATAAACAAGGAGAGACTGTACTGACTAGGGAGTTCCCTGCAGTGACACGATGGAAAGATCACCAGAAGCCGTGGTTCTGTGGGAAATGCTACAAAAGCACAACAGTCTCACCGAACCCAGCCAGAAGACAGGGTTCTCATAACCCAGGCAAGGTCAAGACCTTCCCTCCCATTTGGACCTTAAAATTCAACTTCCTTAACACAAGTCTCCCCTGCCAAACACTGGCAGGATGCCTTGGGAGAAACTAAACCTTCCAGGAGAATTACTGACCGTGTTCCATTGTCCTTGTATAGGGCTTAAACATGTAACAACATCACCTGGAAACGTGCTTCCCAGATTTATAGAGACTTCTGCTTATTTCAATGGAGACACTTAAACCCCTTTGACAGGCACTGATACCTCAGTTTGTGTGACAGGGGGAGAACAACTGTTTCCACATGACACAGGAAACAGCTTTCCCCAAACATAAAATCATCCTCCTGAGCATTTATGTTTTCAATTACAGATACACACTCTTGTTTTCTCTCAATGTCACAACCCTAGAGAAAAACTGAAGATATCCTTTTCCCATGGCCAATACGAACTTCTCATTGTGCAAATATAGCAGAAGAAAAGCAGTAATTTTGCCACATACTACAAAAGCTCCTGAAGTTTATTCAAATAAAATAAAAACTCAACCCAAATAATATTACTATTTACTACTCAAATAATAGTACTTACCAGGATCAGAAACTGCAAATAGGTGTGTGGCTACTAACATATGCAATACTAAGTATGATTTTTAGTAAAAGTAACTCCACTCCAATAGGACTAATAGGAATTTCAGTGTAAGTAAAAATTATTCTTATTTTTTTGCAAGGTAACTCCTATAATCAGAAAAAAAAAAAAGGGGCAAACTCATTATTTTACCTGCCGAGGGGTCCTCTCGGATTTACTCCTGCACCATTCCCAGTCTGTGAGTTCAGGTTTATGGCTTTCCTCATGAGACAACCTCCTTTCTGGTCCTTCAAAAAGAGTCGACTTATCAAAATGTCTGACCTCTTCCCTGGCCGAGGCTCCCCGCTGCTCGGGACGGAGGCGGTCGGGGCTCCGCTCCCCGCCAGGGTCCCCTCCGGCCGCGGGCCCCCCCGGGCAGTCCCGGGAGCTGTCCGGCAGCGCTGTGGTGCTGAACGGCGCCGTCCCGGAGCCGGCGGGATCGGCGCCTCCTCTCGGGGGTTCTTTGGGGTGCTCGCAGTCATAGCTCACCAGGTTGTGACAGGACGTAGATTTACCATCACCATCGTGGTGGTGGCGGCTTTCATGGGATATTTTGTAGATTCCGTAACCTTGCTGGAATGACAGGTTGAATTCGAAACCCCTGCGTTTGGCTAAGCAGAAAGGGAAGAAATATCATATTAAAAACAGTCAAAACCAAGAAGAAAAATGAGATTACATGCACAATGAAAATGACATTCCACAACATGGAATAAATTATTTAACTACTGCTAGAAACAGACAATTCTCTATCCATAAAAAGAATGAATTGTTGAGAAGGAAGACTTCTCACATAGTATGTTATTATACTGCCTTCTTAATGATTTCAGAAATTAGACATTCCAAAGTTAATGGATTCCCAGAAACCAGCTGATTGTCTGCTATTTTCAAACCCACACAATATATGATGTTTTACAGGATACATACAAGAAGAAAATACTTAAATATTGTAATACTCTTTTTTTTTCACAGCCTCTTTCAGCTATATTCCCGAAGGTGAAAAATTGTACAAAATGATAAAAACATTTCTGAGAATCTGTAACAAACCTTCAACAGCAATAGTCAAGCAAGGAAAACATAATTACATAATTCTACAGTAAAAATAATAAATCTTTGGAGTATTTACACAATGACATTTTTGTATATTCTCCATTATAAATTCAGTGCTCCAACTAATCTGACACAGGAATCAAACAAATATTCTCACTCATTATTTATACCCTTTCGTTCTTCCTCCTTTCTAACACAAGTCACCTGAGATTCTTCTTCCTCCCCTTTTTCATCTCCCACTATGTAGTAAATAAAAAAGTGCCTTCTATTTAACTAATGAAATCATTTTCCACCAAACTTTTCATGCTAAATTACAAAATAAAAGGTATGAGGATACATTTATACAACCTCTATTTCTACTCAACAGTTTGTGTGCTTACTAGGTCATACACCATTACAGGTGAAATTCTGACCTTAGCAGCCATGGCATTAAAACTTGAGAATAGTCTTCAGTACAAGCATGTAAAAGTCACGGATTTAATTGCTACCTTTCCATCTGCTGTTCATTCATCTCTCTAAATTGCATTATTAAATACCTCTGAAATAAACTGCCTTCTTGACAAACTGCAGTCATCACTTAAGAAGGCACCAGTGACAGCTCAAGCCACTGCACTTGGAGAACATGTTCAAAGCAGGTGAAAGCTGTGAATGCGAACGGCTTTTCTCGAGGTGCAGGAGCTTTCTCTCTCCCTAAACATGCCGTGAATGTCAGGAATTCATCCACTCATGCCAGAGGACTTCCACTCCAGGAACAGGAAACAACACCCAGATCCTCACAAGTGTTTAGCTCTGAGCTTTTGCAGTTGGACTAGATGATCCTTGTAGGACCCTTCCAACTGAACTATTCTATTCGATTCTAATTCTAATTCTAATTCTAATTCTAATTCTAATTCTAATTCTAATTCTAATTCTAACTTTCTAGATAAAACTTGCTAGCACTTTCAATTCCTCTTGAGCCAGGCCTCAAGGGACAACTGTGTCAAAGTCTAGCACTGCAACTCTCACTCCTGGAAGGTTAATGCATAAATCCAGGATATTTATATATGGCTATAATTGCAGCATTATAAATAGGAAACTGAAATTATTTTCTCTGTTAAAGTTATTCTTGATAATAATTACGATCGTAAATAAAAAAAAATCACCTATTGCTCTATCTTCCCTCCTCGCAGGCTTCCTTAGTGATATTTTTACCAGAACATATTTATTATGTTAACAGGTCTAACAAATACAGATGTATTTAATAGACTGTGGCACACTTCTATCCTTCAAACTTTCCATAATTACCTACTGTTGAACAGCTGATTTTTTTTAAGTTTGTACATTTTTGGTTGTCCCAGAAAGCAAACATGTATGAACTTGCATGCATACACTTGTGTGTAATGAATATAAATTAATCACTAATAAAGATACTGAACTTGTATTTGGAGGTATAATAACCTTCAATTAAACATTTTAGTAACAAATACTTCTCTCAGAAGAATACTGGAAACATATTTTCATTGATAAGTCAAAATACAATCCCTCTGTGCAGATACACGAACTTTGGAGACTGAGGGACTTCACAGCTGTGGCCAGGAAATTTACGGAAAGCATTCTGCAGTGTTTCAGCCATGAATATGACAATGAAATTCATGCTCACAGAAGGGTAAATGTGCTTTTCGGTAGAGATACGTTCCTGCAGTGATAGCTGTATTTCTTTGTCCTCTGTTTCTCTGACAGTGTTACCACATGATCAAGTTCTTTATGAAAAGAACAAAAGTCACGTAACTGCAGGAGACAGGCTGTGGAGCCAGCGTGCGCAGGCATTCCTCCAGCTGGTTTACACGGAGGCCCAGAGAAACACAGGGCTTTAGAAAATTCCAAGGTTACCAGTGAAGGTCCGGCATCCTCTGTTGTACCAAGGAAAACTTTATAAATGTGCAGGGAAATATTTTTATGCAAAAACTGTGTAGGAGCTCCTCAGCTTTCAACCAGCAGCCCGAACACTGGTCCCTCCCACAGATCACGCCCTTTGCTATTTGCTTATTGGTGTCGCTGGGATTTCTGGTTAGTAGCTACAGCACAGGCATACAAACAACAGCTCCTCTCCTTCTTATAATTTGCTTGCAATTAGCATTGTTTTTACCCCACACATTTGGCATGTATTTGATTAGTGGAAGTCAGACTTCGGTAGACAGATGTTTCCCAGGGCAGGATAGGAGAGCAAAACTGGGATTCAGAGTGCATCAGACTCTGCTAAAAGATCTGACAGCGACCTGGTAAAATCAGCCAGCCTTGTGTGCCTCAGTATCCACTATTTCCATCCAGCTGGCTCGCATTAATGTTGTGTCTCATACACTGTTCTGATGATGTCTATAAAATTCAGGCAGACAATTCCAGGGAGCACAAAGTACTGTTACTGGCACCAGCGTCCTGCCCTTTTAACTACAAGATACACCCCAGCTGTGCAGCACCCTCCCTTACTTACTTTTGAGTTCTTCTGAAGACACCGCATATGAATTCCTCCTGCAATTAATGATGCAGCCGCAGGGCAGGTGGATCCAGTGTTCTGACAGCACAAACACCGGGGTGACCGTGGCAGCCAGCAAAGTCAGCAGGAAGCTCAGAGTCTCAAACGGAAGGCTTTGAAAACCTGTGATGTGCTGGACAACCATTTGTATCTGAAAGGCAGAACATTTTGAAATGCAAATAGCTCCAGGCACATAAGATACTTCCAGGAATAAACAGAACATCTCACCATGAATATGACACAACTAGAAGACAGAGGCTGTCATTAATGTTTGCTAAGCCTAACAATTTTGTTTCTAACAGAGTGTGGAGAAAACACAGTGACAGCGGCTCTCCTCCTCATTCTGCATTTCCCAGAAAAACCCTTGCTTAAGCTAAATATAGATGCCCGAACACGATTAAAACAAGCAACTCCCAATCCAAGCAACTCAGAAGAGACCGCTGGCTTGGTCCCTCCTGCATGGTGCTGGGACCCCCAGCTCCTGATGGGGAACAGGGGACAGAACTTGGCACCGCACAGGGCTGTGCCGCAGATGCTCTGTAACGCTCTCCTTCCCTCGAGAGAAGCTCCGGGGCTGAGTCTGTACCCACCCCGGGGCAGGGACAGCACTGCTCCAGAGCCCCATTCTGTGCTCTCAACAGACTCCTCCTGCTCACACACCAATGTACCAGTTCCCAAACACACGAGTGCATGCACACGGACAGCGCTCCCTCCCACCCACCCCATCCTGGTGCTACAGAGCTTACAAACACACAAGCAAACCTCGTTTTTCTAACAAACTCCTATTTTTAAAGCAGTCTGGCAAAGGACGTGCCTCACAGCTGTGCAATGGGCAGAAGAGCCACCTTGGTGTAATGCCCAGAGCCCATCATGCTGCACACAGGCTTGTCAGACAGCTGGCAGCCCAAAGAGTGGACCTGTCCATCCCTGCCGTTAGGTGATACAACGATGTGATGGTAGAGTAATGTACTGATGGATCAGGCTCTGCCAAACCTGCCAGCTAAATTCACATAGTGACACAGACCAGCTTAAAAGGACTTTTGCTGGCACAAGCCCTACTGTAAGGAACAATTGCAATGGCTATGCTCATCTGTTTCAGTACCTGGCACATCAGCTCACATCTCATTTATATCTAAGTAAACATGAGAAAGTAAAGCAATCTGATGATTTACCATCATGGGAAGCCAGAGAATGACTTTCGTCAGTGCAAGAATCAGCGAGAATCGTTTCTGGGCGAAGCCCATGGTGAAGCTCCTGCTCTGTATCGTGCAATGGGGTTCCCCTGCCCCGCTCCCAGCCACACCTTTCCTAAAAACTGCCTCTGAGCTTGGACACACGTCTTGGAAATGCTTCAGGGTTTTATCCACAGGGTCCACCGGTGACAGAGACGGGGTGGCAGCACTGCAGCCTGCTGGTGTCCCAGGGGTGATGTAGCCTCGAGAGATTTCCTGGTAATCAAGGTGTAACAGCTGTTGCCCATCTGAGCACAAGAGCTGGTAAGTCAGTGGGACAGACAGCACTGTGAGGAGGCAAAAGCACAGCGAGTAGACAATAAATAAAAACAAGATGTAGGAACTGGCACAGTCAGTGAAGCAGCCCCAGGAGGTGGGGATGTACTTGCCCCAGCCACAGAGAGGCAAAATGCAGATCAGCAAGCTGACAATCCAGATGGTAAGAATGGCCCATACCACGCTCACTCGTTGCTTGGAAGTGCTGCAGCTCTTCGTCTCAGTTCTGTTGATGGTGTAGAAGTTGTAAGAAACTGTAAGAGACCCTTTCAGGTTGCTAGAAATGCCCTGAAACAAATATATAAGTGCTGAGGTGGTGCAGAGAGGCTGCGGGAGGACATCACTTGACCACTGTCTGAGCATGAACATAATCACTGGCACAATGCTGATCAAATCATCTATTGACAAAGAGGTCACAATCATTGAAACTGTGGTTTTGTTTTGCATTTTCAGCAGGGAAACTAGTGAATAAATGCTGCCCAGAAGTGCTGTGAATGCAATGATAAAAGTCAAGCAGAATAGAAAGACATTCAAAGTTCTCTGCTCGCTAGGCTTATCCACAATGCCATGATTTTCTGCAAAGAAGCTCGTCCCATTGAGTGACAAATTACTAGGTGCTACCGACATTGTCCTTGACATTTTTTTTTTCTTTGCCTTCTCACTGACTCTGCAAGTTTTCCCCAGCTGAAGCCAGTGCTGTTAGCTCCACATCACAAGTTTCTTTGTTTTCCCAGACTCTCTTTTGTGGCATCTGATGAAGAAATATTCAGGTGAAAGCACCCCTCATAACCAGAACAAGTCATGCTCTCGAAAAATCAGGCAACAATGAAGTATCAAAGGTGCTGAAAAAAATGCAGTTCTTCATGATCCTTTCCGTACTGGAAGATGGTTAATTCAGGCTCTTCAGGTAACAACATGCCATTCACTCTGATAGGAGGCAATGTGCCTTACTCACGAGTTCAGCTGAAACGAAGGCAGAATCAGGTACGTCCAAGCTCTAGTAGCTCAGGGAGAAACATAGTAGAAAAGAGAGGCTGTTGGATTCACCCTGCTCTGTTCTGAGCTGCAGGAGGGAGGAGTCGGATGCAAGCAGGATAGATAGCAGAGCGGAGGGGAGTGAGTATCTTCTCAGAGGGAGCTGCCTCTTCGCTGGATCAGAAGACGGGAACAGTGTCCCTGCTAAGCCACACCTCCGGTGCTGACACTGAAATCCAATGCAAATACTCAGATCTGATGTCAGCCGTAAATGTCATTCCCGTAAAGCCCACGGCTGCTCCGGGGCTGTGCATCACGAGCTGGAGTGCTGCTTCTGTTCTTTCGCACTTCTGTACTCCAAGCTCAGCAAGGGGAAAAGCCGCAGCAGCCTTTTACAAAGATGGAACAGACGGGGTGTGTCTGCTCTGCCTTTCTGTGCTCCTGCTCCCGCTGCTAGCACGCCCGCGTACGTGCACGCGCGGCACTCGGGTGCTGGGTGTGCAGTCACTCTGTGACCGCCTTTCCTCAGCGCCAGGTACCTGCCATGCCTCTCAGCCAGGTGGTCCCTGCCTATGCGGCATCTCAACTCCGTTTGGGGTTTATAAAACTTTCATTCCCCACACGATTCAACTCTGAGTCGCACCCAATGCTGACTGTCTGCTCTACCTGAATACATGGACAGAACCACAACCCAGTGCATTTTCGCATGTTATCAATGTTTTCTCTTGAGAAAGTGCGATACTGGTGAAGCTTATAAGCTGACAAAATCTCCAGCATTCAGATGTTAAGTGGACAGACAGGTTCAATGCAATCTTCTTGGAGGACTCTGCGCCTCTTTTCTTCTTGGCACCATTTTAAGTACAAAGATGATGGAGATGCAGGTCAAATATTTTCCAATTAAGGGCAATATCGTAAGGCTGCTGCAATTACTTGTTAGTCTGGGTAACGTTACAAATCCACCCAGTTAGAAATCTGTGTTATTGACAACCTGACCCTTGCTCAATTCCACCCACTTTGAAACACATCAGCAGTGCCTAACGCTAACCCTAACCCTGACCCTAACCCTGACCCTAACCCTAATCCTAACGCTGACCCTGACCCTAACCCTCACCCTCACCCTCCTACGCAGCCTGACCAGGAGCCTTTGCCTCTCCACTCTCCTGTTCCCATCACAGCTGCCTCTGTTTTGAGGATTCTGCATTATTTATGAAGACCAACCTCATGTCAGAAATCTGCGAGCGAGGAGCATCCACCTTGCCTTCCACAGGAGGCACAGTCCTGGATCCGGACCATCCGTCTGGCCTTTAACTGCACAGGATTTGCCTTGGCTTTTGTGATTTATCTGTCCCGCTGGACTATTGACTGTTAATCTGCGCTGTGCCAGCTAAAGGCCAGGGCTCATTTCCTTCTGTTTACAAATACAGTCACCTCTGGCCCCACAAGTCAACTTTAAATTAAGGATCGTGTCCTAAATCTTAAGATTAACAGTGTGAGTCTGGTCAGAAGTACAGTCAAGAGATAAGAAGAGAAAGAAGCACCATTCACCATCATTTGGACTGTTATTTTTCAGCCTGGCTTCCTCCCTGAGCGTGGACACGTGCCTGCGTGTGTCTGCCTCTTCCACTCCCCATCCCTCAACGACTTTTGACACAACACTCGCTTTCATCTCAATCTGGCGGTGCCAAAGCTATTAAGTTCTCACAAGTTTTATGAGGATGAGCAGCTGATCAGAGGAGACAGATCACAGCAGGCTCCCTAGACAAGGGACGGGCTGCAGCAGAGTTCCCTCTTCACTAGGAACTGGTGCACACAAAGCAGAGACTTCATAAATACGCCTCCCGTAAAGAAAGCTGCAATTAACTGGGATGCTAAACAGTGGGAAGCCAGCTTCATTCACTGGCATGTCCTAGTGCTTCCTGATATGTGATCCTAAATTCCCTCTTTGCACTGCCGGTGTTATCTTCATTTGCTCCTGCCACATTACTGCTGGGTGATTAGAGGCAATTTTAATGATGCTTGGGAAATTTATTTTTCCTACTTTAGAAAATTTTTCTCCTGTATCCTGAGTCATTATACCTACGCTGGATGTCCAGGCACCCTGATGTTCAACCACAAATTTTAAGCAAGCTCCCTCAGTACAATTCTCCTCATGTACTTTACTGACCGTGCTTTATTGCCCGTGCGTGTACAGCCTCCGTGCCTCTCCGCAGATTTTTGCATGTTCTGGTACGAGCAGTCCATTCTGTGCCTTCCCTTTGCATTTGGAATGAAATGCTCATCCGCGTTTTTTAAGAAGAAAGTGACTTTTATTCACCACCATACCCATTCAAGGCAGATGACGTACTACTGACTCAGTTTCTCTTCCCACAGGTTGTATTTTGTTAGATGAACTGCACCTTGCCATTCTCTGTGGCAGCTTTTACCAAAACTTACAACATGGCAAAATGTTCTTTCCTCCGGTCATTTCACAGCTATAAACCAAAGGTCTCAGGAGCAATGAATTCGCACAGCTTCCCCTCTTATTTATCTTTAGCGTGACTGATAAATTCTGATAAAACATGTACAGAAAGATCAGTTTCCTCTTAAAACTAGAGAGAATTCGGCTGCAGTAAGAAACCAGGCACTCTCTGAAGAGGAGCATGAATTTCCCGAGCTGTGCCTCCAGGTGTTGTCTTGCACACCCCGTAAGGTCTGAGTTCTGAGACTTCTCTGGCTGGGGCAAAGGAATCTGAATTAGATTCTCTGATCTCTGCTAAAGGATGAGTTGGTATCACAATCTTTCTGAACTTACAGGAACACTATCTTTGCAATTGTAATTTCACTCCCAGATTTCCCTGAAATTCATGAACCGACTCAACCAGGGCTGGGGGTGACAAGGACAAGCAGGCAACCGGAGCGGCAGACAGTGTCAGCACAACCTCCCTTCTCCCCAATTTTCTAAAGAAGCAGGGCTAGAATGGAATAACAGGGCACTGCCAAAACCTATGGGTAATGATCTTGCAGGAACCAAGAGAAAGAAAGGCCACCTTTGTGTGCTGCTGCGTCCTTGGTTGGGACTGCATCAAGGCAGGCATGGATTTGGAGATGAAGATCCTCACGGCCTGTTCCTCGTCTCCTCTGCCCGGAGCCTCCTGAGCTAAGGGAGGTTCCTAATACACATACTGTCCCTTCCCATAGAGGTATACATTCTTTATCCTGGTGGGATTTCTCTTTACTGAGGAATGAAACCCATTAGGCACGGAAACCTCCTCTCTGGCCCCATTTCAAACAGCACTGCCCAAGTGTCTCTTCAAAGGAAGGTCAGCCCTGCTCAACAGGCTGCCAGAGGATTTCTACAAGAAATGCAACAATGCAGAAATGCTTGTAAAGAGAATCAAATATTCACCATTCACAAAATACAATCAGCAAATAGGGTATTAAAAATTTATCCTATTTAGTGTATGAGTCACATTTGATCTTCCTACTTTGCACCAAGCTAAGCTTTGACTTATGGTTTTACTTCCTTTTGTCACTCCAGAGAGACAAGGTTATTACAGCAACTGTACAAATATTTCATTTCAGAAGGCGATACAACCTCTGTGCCAGGCATAAATGTATATAAACAAAATCCCATAAATGTCTTTGTAATTTATTCCTCAATAGCATGTGAAAGAAAATATTTTTATTTATTTCTAGAATTATTTTTAGCAGACTTTTTAAAATTGTCAAACTAACTGATCATTTTTGGTGTGTCAGACTCAGATCTTACTCTCAGATACAAGATGGCTAAACTTCAGCTAATTATTTCATCTAGTTATCTGCCCCAGCTAAATTAAATCAGTGGTGGCTTCTAATAAAAGGCAGATACTCTTGTACTTAATCCATTTCCGCTGCAGCTGTACGGCTGTGCTGTAGGAGAAGGGTGCTCACTGATGAGGAGCAATTAGAGCCATGGACATCAGGAGTAATTCCATTAAACCTAAAAATATGATTGAACTTACATGCTCGTTATGGGCAGGACGGCACCAGCTTTAACTCAAGTGGAACAGAACCTTGCTGGGCAGATGCTCCTTTTGGAACCAATGGGTCATCGCTGCCGGCAGCAGCACGTCACAGCCCGTCCCTCGCGAGCAGACAGGCCAGGATCAGGCATTGTCAGAGCTCCCCAACTTCAGGCTTTGCTTCTGTGCTGTGAACAGCAGACTGAGGCTGCAACGAACCGAATGCTTTTGGAGAATTACAGAAGTAGTAAGAGAGAAATGGAGCTAAAAGTGAATAAGCCCTGAAACGTCCACTGGGTGAGGTGTAATCATGGTGCACGTTCTTCCCCAAGCCTTTCAGCAGCCTATAAACAGCACGCCAGTGAAAAACAAAAATAGTCCCAGCACTTGAGTGAGGCTGGCAATAAACAAGACGGCTGAGAGACGAGAATGAATCCGTCCGGGCTGCACCGCATACACACTGCCGGAGATGATTACGTGCTGCTAGTCAGGAAATGTCCGAAGTGGGACCAACTAGAAGAGAGACAAGCAACTACAAAATAATAATTCCAGAATGGCAGTGCTGAAAAGGAGGAGATACTGAGTATGCAGTGTATACCAGAAGGGGAAAGGGACTGTTCTGGTCAGGAGGGTGTTATTTCTCCAGTGGATGGCAGGACAGAGAGATGGCAGCAAAATCTGCAGCTACCAAAGTGGAGAGCAGCTCAATTCCAGATAGCGGGGAGGGTAAGGTATTCTGCTAGGTGTGGCGTAATTGCTCTCTTGAGACCAGACACTTCAAAATGTCACTCTTATTGAGCAGCCGCTGGCTCACCGAACTGATAGGAGGAGACAGACAGCTAGCAGGGAGGCAATTCTTCAGTACACCTCCTCACAGTTACTGTTTGCTTTCTAATCGAGAGCGCAGCAGGCGATGAATACAATTAATGGAACAGCACGATATGAATGCTTTTAATTTTGCTGCACAGCTCTACAGCAGAAAACACCCGTAACGCAGCTGTATCAGCACGATCATACCTAATCACGGAACAAATCCAGTAACTGTGTCGTTGTGCTGGGTAATCACTCCTATGTGAGACGCTGTGAAACGTACGGAGTGTACGGGAGGAAAAGCAAAGGTTGTGCAGTCTGGCAGGAGCTGGGCAGCAGTCATACCACACCACGGTGGAAAACGGCACTGAGAGAGTTAACCGGAGAATCCTAAAAGCTGGGTGGAAAATGGCACTGAGAGAGTTAACCGGAGAATCCTAAAAGCTGGGAATAAATAATTATCCTTTTCTGAAGAGAGAAAAAATAGAAGGAGCAGACATTTGCCTCTGAGTGACCCAGCTGTGACCCCATCTGGAAGCAGAAGGAAAATCAGCTGTAAATGTAGAACCTCCTCCAACAGTAACAACACTAATGACCGCAAGAGCCTCTGTAGTACTGCTGGCACATTTCCCTGCCTGCTGGAGAGTCTCCAGAGCTCTGCACTGGGCTGTCTGACCCCTTCATTTCTCCTTCCATCATTACTTTCTCATCATCTTCTCCCCCACTCACCTTCAGAGACGGCTGAATGAGCAGACCAGGAAACTCAGCCCCAGCAGTTAGCATGAAACTGCTTCGAATGAGTGAAGATTGAAAGCTCTGGAACCAAATTCTGCCTCTGGAGGACTAAGAACTTGTATGTGTTGGTTATCACTGTTACTGACACAAACAAAGCCCATTAGAGAAGGCTGCTTCTAGTGCAGAATTTTCTGGGACTTCCTTAGGAAGAAGCTCTTACATGAAGCTTTGGAAAGGTTCGGAAAAATAGGAAAAAAAAGAGAGTCTTGGGTAAAGCTAAAAAAAACCCACAACTGATATTGCAAAAGAAACACAGGAGACAAAGCAAATTTGGTGGATTTCAGATATTCTATAAGACCATTGGAAAAAAAAAAGTTTCCTTCCCATAGCTTTAATAAATTTGAAAATATATGAAAAGCGACACGAGCTGCGAATGCACGGGCCAGCTCCAGCCACTCCTTTCTGCAATAGCTGTGTGCCTAAAAATCACACCTCACAACACAGCCAGATCCTCTGACCTCTTCCTCTGAGGTCCTCAAATGTGCATGTATCTTTGAAGCATTTTCAGAGCACTGAACAAAGAAAGGGATGTTAATTAATTGTGACTGACAGTAAAAGCTCTGTTAGCTCTGCTGGTGTAAAGGATGACTGCGTTCGTGTGGGAAAGGGTGAGAGAGGTAGGGAAAGAGGATACTGCAGTACAAAATGGGATCCTTCCTCTTAGGAAAGAATGTTCATTTTTTAACAGAAAGATTTAACTGAAGTATGAACTCATCAGAAGGACCGTGTTTCCACAAAATCTGAAGCACACGAAGGAGGGAATACTGCAGACTGCAAATGCAACCTGTTGTACATCCCAGCTCCCTCCCACTAGATGGTACGTGTTTGAGGAAAAAACTACTCATTTCAGATCATGATTCTTCTTAGTTTCCGATTCTTCTAAACAAACTTCACTTTCCAGTAAGTAGATTTTTTTCTGTAAAGTATTTACAAAAACCACTGTGCCAGGCCAAAGCCTCCAAATCACCAGGCAAGGCAAGGCCAAGAGCCGCTGGGGCTCTCTCCCTCGGGGGCACACAGCCAGGCTGCGCTGCTCTCTGCCGCGACGGTCACATCCTGCCCTGCTGCTCACCCAGCTCTGGCTCTGGTGTCTCCGAACACCATTCACGTTCTGGGCAATGGACACGAGCGTTCCTCCTCCATGAGTTCACACCACCTCTGCTAAAGCACAGTTACAGCCCCAAGCTGCCTTGTGTTCCTTTCACTCCTCAGCAACAGTCTCCTAAACCTACCAAACCTACCGCCAAGCTCTGGGCTGATCCTAACACAAGAGAAGCAGCAGCACCAACACTTTGCTTTGGAGATGCTGGGGACTGCCCGAGTGCCTTTATCCGGAACTGTCAGCTCAATGCTCAGGTCTCAGAGGAGACCGTTCCTTACAAACCGTGCAGTACAGCCTGATGGTGGGCATCACCTCATCTATCTGCATGCACTGATAACAAACCTTTAGCTTAAGAAAATGCATTATTTAAGAAAAAAATACATTCCTCCCCAAAGCCATTTCCCTCTCCAGCCAGTTCGTGTCATTTGTGAGCGTTTACAGCGCAGAGGCACAGCGGTTCTCAGTACGGTTATGGGCTGCGTTAGTGGTGCAACAGCCTGTGTTACACCCACAAGAAGCAACACACACACCTTGGTCTCCTGTAAACACACTCACCACTACTCAGTTTTCATGCCAAGCTCTTGTTTTTGTCAACCACTCACCAGGCTGTCTCTAGAGGATGAGATTCCAACGAAGGGGCGGAAAGCTTCTGTTCTGTGACCTAAAAGATCTGACAGTTGTTGTTTTGTAACATCTATGAAGAATACATTTTGGCATTGAGGTGAAATCAGAGAAAAAGCAACGTATGGAAAAGGACAAAACGCCCAGTGTCGCAAGAGTGGGGCATCTTCCCACCAGCGGCAGACGCCCTCTGCAGAAAGACGGGATGACAAGCGGAAGGTCATTCGGAACTGGTTCACCCTATGCATAATGGCTACTGAACCTCAGAACTTGCAAAGAGTTTGTTGGGATTCAGCCAGTAGTTCTATCAGTTATTTAAAGTCAGACCAAGTTATAGATACATACACGGGAGCTGAAAAACAATGCCAGAGCTACCACAAAATCCAGCGCTCTTGTGAGATCTCTGATATTTTCTATGTTCAGCCTTGAGACAGAGTAACAAAAGCATTCTTGGTTTTTACCCCCAATATGAATATTGCAAAATAAAATCAAATTTTCATGAACCTCGTATTGATTTCAAAGATGATGACACATTTAACATGACACTGAGAAAGGACGGATACAGGCTCGTGTCCTTCACGCAGCCAGCTTTCTGCAGGCCTGCAACGCAAAACCCAGGAACTACGACTGACTTCAAAGACTCTCAGTCACCTGCTTTCACGGGAGACCTTCGACCACGCTGTGGGAGCTGCTGAACAGCATCAAAACCTGCTGCTGACTGGTGCTGCAAAGGCATCGTGTGATGGACATGACCTCACGCCCGCTGTCAGAAGGCTGGCAGGGCATCTCACCACGGATCTCCAGCAAACGCACCAGAAATTCCACAAAATAAACCAGAACAGTGCTGCAGAGGGGAGTCACTGAAGCAACGCTTCCTGCCACCGTCACTTGGGGGGGAAGGCAGCTGGAGAACCGCGAGCTGACGCAGCAGGAGAAGGAGAGCTGTGAAACAGGTACCAGAACCCTCGCACAGCCGGCGTGTCCCCTTGTATTGCGCATTATGGAATGGACATTAGGGATGTTCTAAAAAACTGAGCAAAACCTGGGAGCCAAGTCAGAGGCAAGGTGCTGCTAACTCACTGCTTGCCCCGTCCCCGTGAAGCGTATGTACAGCCATGTAACAGAGAGTTGTATTTCCGCTCGTATCAACAAAACTCGAAAGGACTTGGGTTGCCTTTCAACAACAACCCTCATAGGAACGATTTTATTCCTTTAATCACTCTGCCATGCTATGCCCTCCATCCTCCCGACACGACGAGCTGCTCGGTGTAAGCTCTCTTGATGGCTGGTGAAAGACAAGTGCACCCATGAGAAGTGATGACCTGCGACAGCACAAATGGAACAGTTAAAACCATCTGAATTGAGGATTTTTCCAATTCTGGATGCAAACTAACAGGGTTAGTCAATACATCTCTGTTTTCCCCATTCTTGCTTCAAGAAGCAGCAGCTTTTCTCCTGTGAGGGTGGTCAATCAGTGGCAGAGGTTGCCCAGCAAGGCCATGGACCTCCATCCTCGGAGATCACCTCCCGACCAGCCGCGGCCCCGGGTAGGCTGCTGTTGCTGACGCTGCTGGAGCAGAGGCAGACGGGGAGCTCCAGGGCAGCTGCCAGCCCCAGGGCTCCAGGGATTCTGTGTGCCGGCACAGGCAGTGCCACCGCTCTCCACAGCACAGTCTGAAGGGATGAAAAACTGTACGAGGCTGTTCGCTGGCTTTTTGATTTACAAGCACCTACAAGCGTAAGGCAGAACTCTGCCCTGGCGTGTTGTAACCCACTGAGCTGAACTTTAAGCGACCTAAGCTGTGTGCTCAACCTTTTAAAAAATATTCTGGCTGAGGCTGTGATTTTGGTAGAAGCACTCACAGAGTACTTCCATACTTTTTGACAAAGAAACTCAACTTTCATTTTAAAAGCAGTAATCCTGAATAATTTAAATGAACTGATCACCAGCAAAGGAACTAAATATATTATGCAAACGAGATGCAACGTTCAAAATGCGAGTTGTCAGTGCAGATTCCCAGATGATCTGTACAGCTTCCAGTGACACGTAACAGCGACGGCAGCGTGAGTCAGCAGCAGATGTCAGCTCACGGAGACACTTCATCAGTCTGGCAGAAGGTGTAAGTGACAAGCAGAGCCGGGCTCAGAGCTTGTTCCCTGCCCCACTGGAGCCCGTGGAAGTTGTGCATGTCCTGTATTCAGAGGTGACTTCCCTCCTTTGAGAACTCATCACAAGTTCCACCTAGAGCTGCTGCCATTGCTATGGGTTAACTTGTATTTCTTCCTCTTTACTGGTTTTGGTTTTATATTTTGTGATGTTACTGGCTCAAAACTACCCCAATGTATTTCCCTTTCTTTTCTTTCTTGCAAGGAACAGCTTGCAAAATGTTTTAACCAACGACACTAAAATAGAGCCTTCAACAGTTACCTGTGATAGCTCGTGTCAAATGCACAGAGGCAAGTCAGAATGAATTTGGACCTTTGTACCGAGTCACACCAGAGGGAGAACGTGGCCAAAGCCTGTGAGATTCCCAGTGACTTCAGTAAGCTTTGCATGGAGGTCTCTCAGACCTTTCCTGCAGCGCAGTTAGTAGAAAAAGAACTTTCTCTCATATCCCATTTTTCAAAGCAATTCTATTGCTCTTCAGGATGTATTTGGAAACTGTTCTGTCAGCTTCAACAATGGTGCCCACTCTTCAAGCCAGCCCTTCCTAGGAAATTTCCAACAATGGATCTGCTTAGGAAAAAAATAAGCTTACAGGGATGCCTGAAAAAGCAAAATATCCCAACTGAGAAAACTCCACGTGAGTGTGATCATCAGTGAGCTCCCTTCCTTGGGAGAGCTGAAAGGAGTCCCCAGGGACGGACACAGCCTCCGCTAATGTACCTGGGGATGTAAGGAACCGAAGGGCTTGCAATTTTCTATTGACATCAGCAGCAAAGGAGTTCAGTGTCAGTCTTTTGAACTTCTCAGCTGATAATTAATTTCTCTTGATGTTGGAAACACTGAGCCATTAGGTCACTAGCCTTTGCAATTGTTCAGCCTTACTCTCTGGGCTGTAGGACAGACATTTTAAAAGGGCCAATGTTTCCCCGAGAATGAAATCCTCCACAAAATCACATCAGCCCAGATCTTCTCCTACATCATCACCTTTACCTCTTAATTTAACGGCACAGTTGGAGTCCTTCTAGCTTGCAGCATCTTGTTAATAGGTGTTTTCCGTTAAGGAGAGATGGAAGGAAAGGACAGCAAGGATGGGGAATCCCATTGTCTTTTCTCAGCTAGGTAAAATGCCATGATTAACAGAAGACTTCAGTACTCATCTGTCCTTTCCAATGGGACAGGCTATGGCACTTGTTGGCAAATTCATACTGGAGGCTCAGAACAGTGTTCTGGGAAAGTTATTCTTACTTTAGTTGTACTAATTGAATGGTGTCTCAATGACAAGTCACTTGGCGTTAACATGTACAAAGTCTCACCCAAGTGAGCACACAGAACCCCTGGGTTGGTATTTCTCGGGTTTACAGACATCTGAGAAGCCTGCTAGCTCCCACAGGGCTGGAGTGGAGCGCAGCAGGGCAATTAATAGCTACGACAGGTACTGCAGGGGACGGGGCAATGTTTTAAGAAGATGTTTAAGTAAGCTGTGCAAAGGAGCCCTGCAGCAATGAGGGACAGGACAAGCTCTGAGTAGCTGCTCCTGCTGCAGGACTGACACATCGGTGTCACCACAGGGCTCTACTCACGGAGACCATGCCCAGGTGGCAGGCACGTCTATGTCCCACTGGAAATGAAAGTACAGAATACAAGACAAGTAGCCAGTATCCTCACTTCCAAGCTCAAAATCCCAGTGGAAACAGGAAATTAAGGCCACCAGTGTATTCACCAAGTCAATTTACATCATACAGAAAGCATCCTAAAAATACATGGAACAAGGGGACCATCTTTAATCCAGCAATCCCTGCAGCAAATGCCATCCAAGAATCCTAGTAAAAATGACAGCACAGAAGGCTACAAAATCACCACAGATCCTTCTTCTTTTGCAGAAGACACTGACAGTCGCCATTACCACACAGATCTGCTCACATTGCTTGCGATGAACTCTTTTGCACTGTAAAAGGGGGAGCAGGTATTTCCAAATGTATGCTCTGAGTTATCAGCTGAGTCTGTAAACTGTTTTTCTAGGAGTAAGCTGGAAGTCATTAAAGAAGATTTCTTACAGATGCTTCAGTACTGTCCTAAGCCCAGCCCCAGTTACAGTTGGCCCTAAGGACATGTTACATCTCACATACAAGAAATCCTAAAAGCTTCCAGTTCTATACCATGCTGCGGAATATCTGCAAGCAAACCTCGGAAGGTTCGCCGTGAGGATTTGCAGCGTCAGTCTCAGGTAAGAAACCACCTCCTCACTTGAAGGCTGCAGCTTACACACAGCATCCAGAACAGAAACCAGCACACTTCTGTGGGGTCCTCCAGACACTGGCATCACTGCAGAGGTGCTTTTATTTCTCTGCCTTGCTCAAAGCAAAATACTTTTATTTATACAAGTTAGAAAGCTAATAAATGAAAAGAAATTAAAACTTGGCTTTGGAAATTCCACCTCCTTTGCCATCATTCCTTTTTTGGCTCAATTCTGCACATGCTGAAGCAGGGAGGTTTTGTTTATCAGCTTTGGTGAGGCATGAGCCAGGAAAGCCCAGCAGGCTTTTAAAACCCCGTGTTTACTACCAAACTACAGATCTCATAGTTCCAAGAAAAACAAGACAGCAAAGGTATAAATATTTCCTAGAATTTTCAGTACACTTATAATGAAGCTTTCTTCTTTGATACTGCAGCTTGATCTTTCCCAGTAATTATATTTAAAACTGCTAATTTACAGAAGTAAAAAAAATTATCAGATTAGGAACATGTGGAATGATAAAAGATCCTGCAAGAAGGGACGTGCAGAGCTACACCACTGGGCATCAGGCATTTCCTTAATGTTTCCAGTCAAGGGAAAGAACTCATAAATATTTTAATGCACTGTGAATGAAAACCTCCCAAACAAGATAAAAATCACACTTAGAAAACAGCCTTTCAGACACAGTGACAGGTCCAGCCTCTCTGATCTGCAATTTCTGAGACTCAAATTGTGACAGACTGCAGAACCCAGGCGTAGCGCCAACACAAAGTGGACATGGTGTGTCAGCAAGATCCGACGATACTATGGAAAGCCCTGCCATAAAAAATCTTACTTTGTCAGGCTAGATGGAAACCATGCATTGCTCCTCTCAGAGACTAAGGATTCAGAGAAAAACAAAAGAAAAAATGCTCGAGAAGGACATTAGATTATTTTTAAACACTGAATCTTTTCAATTCATATTTTTACATTACCCTCAGGACTGATGAAAAACTTAAATGGTGGGGCAAGGCTGAGTTTTCATGACAGTCGCTGTTGGTACAACAGCCGTCACTGGGACCAGGGTGTTCCCCGACCCTGGCTGGCGGGCGGTACGGCCCGTGGCAGTGCAGCCAACCTGCAACACAAGGGCAACGCTGCGGCAGGGGGGGCTGGTGCCAGCTCCATTCCCCCAGCTACGTGCAGTGGTGCTGCAGAGGACGGACAGAAACCAAGCCCAGAAGTCCCAGCTGGGCTGTTCTGAACTGAAGAATATAAAATATCCCCCCTTGAGTTACTGCAAAAACTGGGCACCGTGTTCTGTCACCCTGGCCCATGGGGAGCATCAGGCACAAAGGGCTGAAAAAACCAAAGTCGGCATTTTTACACCATTTGGAGCTAATTGCAATACTACCATATGAGGCTCCAAAGAGCCAAGAACTGCACTCTGAAAACGCACAGAACCCGTGTATTTTTCTAGTGAGCAGACATTTGTGATTAGCTTGGAAAACTCAGATCTCGGTACAAACGAGTCATCCTGTCCCCCTGAAAACAGGTGTGGCCAACCAAGCACACTTGCTGTGCACAGTGAATTGACCAGGGGTAAAGGGAGCAGATTTCTGGTTGATTTATTTAATAACAATAGAGGAAGAAGTCATCTCGATTCCCTCCACAGTCCTGCATTGTCAGCAGTTTTTAAACGATCAGTGGAAAAATCCAATGGAAAAATTAAACACATTCATAATTGCAATGACAACCATCAAGAGTTTTCGGATCTCAAATCTAATCTCTGGAGAACTGTCCATTCCTTTTAAAGTGTTTTTCATCCCTTGGTCACTCTGATGCACGTCACGAATTCTCAGACTAACATCCCAATTTATGGCAAGTGTCTCGACTTCAGTATGTGTCTGACATGTATGTATTACGTATGTACCTGAAGATTCTGTTGCTTCCTTTTTCATCTGACACAAAATGCAGGAAATTTCCTGCACATTACCTCCAGGTGTGAGAGAGAACACCTACACCTCCAGGTAAGCCCAACGCTCATCGTGGTCGCGTGTCAGCGCTGACGAAGACGAGCCCAAGTGCTTGTGCTCTGCCAACGCCAGGAAAGCATCAGCGACCAGCCGCTCCGGGGATGGTTCGTTATTGCTCACCTCTGGATGTTTGCTGCATTTTTACCTGAAGGTGCCAAGACACCAAGTCCTGCCAAGACAACCAGTAAGCCTCCACGAGCATACACGGCGTGCTCCCTGCTCATTTTGAAAAGTGTTTTAACCACCAGGAAAACAGCAACTGATTAAACGCCAATCCAGAAATCCATCATTTTTAACTCTTTGACTGCCACTTTTTTCTTAGACAGATGCCTAATTTTGATCACAGATTTTTTTCAGTCTGTAGGCAGAACGATTACTCTTTGCAATGCCAGCAGTTACCTGATCCCACTGAAAATCCAGAACCATTTCCTAAGCTCTAAGCAGTCACGTCCTCATGGTGTGCAGTCTGTGGGCTGCACAGAGGGGAAAAAAAAAGTCTGTTTGTTCAAAACCATAGTCACCTCTTTGCAATTAATATTCAAGATGCATTAAATTTAGGTTACCCTAATTAATTTAAGTAAGAAAACATTCAGGATGAAGTCATAACATTGACTGCACGACAGCACCAACTGGGGAGAGCTCTCCTGTGAATACATGGAATTTAAAAGGGATATACCCATCTGAAACGTCCCTTGGGCCATGCAGTTTTCCACAGATTGATTTTCAGTCAATTATGCCTTAAATGTTGAGGCTGAGTTGATAGATTATAACTATCCCAGCCTGAGGGCTAGCGCCATGCAAGAAATCGCTTAAAGACTCCTCTGACATACTGACAGCAGTTTGCTTTGCTCATGTGCATTTTACTGTTAATTTTGGTTTCCTAAAATAATTCTGAAGGAATAATAACACAACCCCCCAATTCACTGTCTGTGTGCAGACACTCGTTCAGATCTAACGAGGAAACACAACAACTTTCCCCGTCTGCTCATCGTGTGTCTCTCCAGTAAGTACACCACAGGGGTTTCTGGATGGAGGCAGAAACCAAATGCACTGTAATTAACGCAAGAACTGACTCAAGGCCAGGCTCATCATCTGTTTCTTAATTAAGTTTTCCTGGGAATGATCAGTAAAATATTTACCACCTTTACTTAAAGCCACAGCAGAGGACATATCCATCCCCAGGAATCCAGATGGGGGGAGGTCGGAAGGGACCTCTGGGGTCCCTCTGGTCCAAGCCCCTGCTCAGGCAGGGTCACCCTGAGCCAGATGCCCAGGACCATGTCCCTGATGGCTTCTGACCATCTCCAAGATGGAGACTCCACCACCCGGGGACACAGTCCTCCCAGCGAGGCCTCAGCAGTGCAGAGCAGAGGGGAGAGGTCCCTCGACCCGCTGTGACACTCCTGACGCAGCCCAGGAAACCTGTGACAGTCAGAAAGCAAAGATGCCCTTCTTTGAGGTGGGTTTTTTTTTCTTTCAAACCTCAAAACCAGAGCAGTCCTCCAGCTTCCTTGGGTCTCTCCCTGGGTCCGATAGCTCGTTCCCCACTTTCGCATGGTTCTGCTGCTCTAGGAGGCATCAGACCAACCCCGCTGCCAAAGTGTCATTTGCAACACCACGCAGATAGTCACTGGCATTAGCAAGAGCTCAATGTGAGCATTAAGGAAACAGGCCAGGCGGTATCAGTTCCTCTTACCTGTATTTTCAGTTAAAACCTCTTCCCTTTTAAGTCAAAGTTGGCAACACAGAGTACAATATGCATTGACATTTTTCAGTGAGAAAACTGAGGATTCTATTTCTGGGTGATTTGACTGACAAACAATGCTAGCTTCCTCTATTTCTGTTATAAACAGTCTTTGAAGTTGAATAAAGAAGGTTTAAAAATCAGCTGTTGCCCCAGCTCATCACTGCGCAGTGACAAAGCCGCTGTCAGCTCTCTGCCTTGATCAAACACAGCTTTGACAGTATGTGAGAAAAAAGAAACAGAAGACATCATAACAGGAAACAAAACAGGAAAAAAGAAAAATTCCTGTTCTCAGCCTTACAGAGACTTTTTTCCTTCCACTTTCTTCCATTGGTGGTTTCTCACAGATTTTCCGTTACTCACTTCTGAATTACTTTTGGTCTCACTCCTCCATTTCATTTCCCACATAACTAGTTCTCTCCTTTTCTTTTTTTTTGTTTGTTTGTTTCCAGTTACTTTTTAACCTTTTCTGTTCTTTTTCTGCCTCTCTGTATTCTGCTTGCTTCTCTGTCCCTGTTTTCCACATTCCAGTTCACCACTGGCGCCGAACACGCTTATCACAGTTCAAACACACTCATCTGCACAGAGACCCTGCACTCACCTTTGGTCAGTAACTGGGAACATTCCTCTTCAATTAGATCAATTTACCACAAAATATTACAATACTACAATCCAACATCGTGTGCTATGCACAATTCTACAAAGAGAAATTGTGAAAAATTATTTACAGCCTTACTCTGCAACGCTGGATTCAGGGACCATGCTGCCATCCCTACTGAATTCTTTTTTTTTAAATAAAGAATGAAAAATACTTAATTTATCTTCTTTTAAATACTAAAAGAGCACCTACTCAGAGCACACATTTCAAGGCTTCTGGCAGAAACAAATACCGTTGGCCAAGCTTCAGTTGGAAAGAGCCAACAACTGGCAGCAAAAGCATCCACTTCGTATTGCTGCGGAGAAAATTGGATGCTGCTCTTTGCCTGTAAGATGTTACCTGGCAGTAAAATCACTGAGGTGTGTATACTTGAAACGAGCCTGTGCATGAGGGGAATTGGGGATTTTCTCAAAGATACACCTTAAACAGGCGTTAAATTCAATAGGCATTGCAGCCTGTTCCCGTTTCTCTGTAGGATGCACGTCGAACGTTAGCTGCAGATCATCCTGCCCTGGGCTCACACGCAGCTACCGCACCGTTCAGTGCAGAGTCACGTCAAAGCAAGAGTCGCCCTCCCTAATTAATCTGTGTAACACATGAGATACAAAGCCTTGTTTTCTCTCATTTCTCCTCCTGTCTGCCCCGTCGTGCTGTCTCCTCCTCAGAAATCAGCACGGATTCGGGCACTAAAGGCACAAACAGGGATTTGTTTCAAAGGCACACCACAAACCTGAACAGAAAACAAGGGATTAGCTGTTGAAAAACAACAGATAAAATCATACCAAAAGAGCAAAATGTTTTATTTTACTAGACTATTTTCCACAGAAATTAGGAAATGTGGATCACATTACCATTAATTTATGCAGCGACAGTCTAGTTTGCAACGCAGCAGCCCAGGAGATCAGAAACGGTGCAACAGGAATCCCTCGTAGGGCATCTGCTGCGCAGAAAATGTACTTATGAAATATACATGTGCTGCGATGTGATTAGGATGCAGTTCTTCATTTTGATTAAAATGCTGCTTCCTTTATGTTTACTGAGCCTCAAAAAATACCCTGATTTGTATGCTTATATATATATATTTTTTTTTTTTTAAAGCAGGGAAAAATTTGACTCTGCTGCTATGTAAGCAGAAATGAATGCAAATGTGAAACTTCCTTTAGTTATTAACCTGAGAGAACAACAAACCTATGAATTCAAAGCCCAAGATCATGCCTGCTTCCAAGAAGAGTAACTCCAGAAGCCTGAAATGAGGTCTGCGAGCTGCTGCAGGGAGCACTGAGGGAAGCACCATGTGCCCGGAGAGCACGAAGCCAACAGGGCCGGCTGGAGACAGAGAGGAACCCGGAGCGATGTCCAGCCCGTGCCTGGAGAACTCCACTCCTCTGGCAGCAGCAAAGCATTTTTTCTCATGTATTTACTTACTTGTGAGATTCATTTAGAACTTTTTGCTCATTTTACCCCTATGCTGCTGGCAGTTTTCGCTATGATATTCCAAATGTCTACTCAAGATGTGTACGTTGCTCTTTACCATCAGAGGTTCTCCGTCTCGACCAGCCACCACCCATGTGCTGTGCGGCATTATTTCCATCCTCACCCCACGTCAGTGAAGCTCCATGCATCAACTAAGCTTTAATTCTCTGCTGTAGAAACAGGACTTAACTTTTCTAGGGGGTGGTGGAGGGTGCTGATGTTATTTTTAATCACTCGGAACCTTTTTGCCCAGAACCACATGCACAGATGCTGCCAGAGGCGTTGGTCCTGGAAACCAGGTTACTGTCAGACCTGCCGCCTGGGTGGAGAGTTTTAATTTTAGCGTCTTCTTGCTGTATTCTGATGAAGCAATTCTGTGCGTGTGGCATGCTGAGAGGAAAGGAACAGTGATGGAAGACAGGGAGCCCAGTTTCAAAGCAGGCAGAACATCCCTGAGCTATCTCTGCAGCTCTGCCAGGGCTTCAGCGGCGGGGCCCAGGAGAGCAGCCCCGCAGTCGTGTCAAACGCACCCTCCTTACAAACACCCCAAAGACACTGGTTTGCCTTGTCCGCATTTCATTTATGACTAACTTCACTGATGCAAAACAAGCATCCAATTCTTTTTTCAATATTAAGGATGGGGTGTAGTTCAAGCGATAGCTGGCACACAGAGAAGGAACACTGTCCTCTGCCTGTGCACAGACCCAGATCCTGGGGTAAGAACTACGGATTTGAACAATGTAACACACTCCAAAATAATGAACTGACCAATACATCTGCTTAACCACAACTAGTAAAGAGCTCCTTTAGGATTTAGTCATAACTGCCTCATTAGCTGAATGCAGTGTTTTTAGGAAGCGTAGGTGATATATAAAGCTAACGAGTTCTGTGGCACGCAGCTGGGCTGAGCGAAAGCGAACATCAGCGTAAGACAAACTCCGACCTGCGTCAGGCTCATTGTGTGCCAGCCGAGGGGCAGTGGTATGAGATTCCTCCCGCTCACCCTGGCGGGAAAGGCTCAGAAGTGAGCTGGGAATTGTAGAGAACAGGGGATGGGAATACTGGGCACGTGGGTCTCTCACTTGCTCCTTGCACAGAGATAATCAACTGAAGAAAGCGAGATGATGTTTTTTATCAAAGGTAACTCTATACCTTTAATTTGTATATTAACTCCAATTGCTGTCTTTCAGACTTAGGAACCCAGTGAGGGTTTTTAAAATTTTATTTTAAAACAGAGATCATGCCTTGGTAGAAGGATTTTCCCAAGTCCTCCTAGTCCATCTGAAAACAAAGACACCACTTTCAGCTCACTGAAACAGAGCACTCGGTTGTGGTGTTTCACAAAGCATTGAAGGACTGAAGCCAGATTTGCTGCTGGGAATTTAATTTGCAAGAAAAAAGCATCAAAGAACAAATCAAGAGTCTTTCCTACTGGATAGCTGCAGTACAAAAATATTATATTATGTCTGGGAGGTAAACAAATTCCGGTTAAAATTTTCTGCACTTTAATGTAAAGCAAACTGCTTGTTTTATACTCACACCCCTGGGAAGTGCCAATAACCACAAACCAACAATGGATACCAATGCCGTTTGCTGTGCCAATATGTCTGTCAATACCAAAGTCTTGTGATGTCTCTAATGAATTACAAAGAAAAGGCAATTTGCATGTCATCCATCTTAAGCAAATGAACACGTAATGTCAGCTGCGATGTGCACACGTAGCGCAGCACGGCACTGGCACCACCGCCTGAGCAGAAATCCCATCTGTTCAAACATAAACGCCAGAGGCAGACGGGTTGAGTTTGGGCTGCATGGGCGTAGAGAAGAGAACATCCATAAATGATCATTGTCTTGGACACCTGGCTGAACACTGAGCAAGCTTTTCCAAAGCAACAGATATTTAAGTGAATATTAAAGCAAGAGCTTTACTACAGTGGCCAGCGTGATCCTCGGGGACACATGGAGCTCATGACTATGCTGATGCAAAACCAATCAACAGTAACTCATGAGTGGAAAAGCAGAGGAGCTGGCTCCTGGAGAGTCTGCAAGCAAATATGGCCTGGTGGCTGTTCTAACAATTTGCTGGTTTAATGTGAGTAGCAAATACCATGAAAAAACCATACATTTACACTAAACAGGAAAAAACCCAATCTTTCCTCCTCTGGACCCCTCCCTGCCCCAGTGACACACGATGCAGCTCCCGGTGGATATGACACTGACCAGTGACTGCAGTGACAAGGGAGCTCATGGTCCCTCCAGCACATTATTTCCTCAGTAACTTTCAGCAACAAACGATGTCAGCAAGTACCCCACCTCTGTGTAGAACTGCTCGTGTGTTTCGTGGCTCTGGGCCCCCGAGCTCACCCAGGTAGGGGAAATGATTGTTGGGAGACCATCAGGCCAGGAAACGGTTATATTCTGAAATGAAAATAAACCAAAGCGAAGCTCCTCGCAGGCTGCCAGCCCAGGGCTTACACAAACTGCAGCCCAAAGGGAGCGGTGGCTGACCCTCCGGGGACACAGGAGGGAGTGTTCAGCCAGGCTGCTTCTCCCTGTTACACCGACTGCTCATTAGGCCACAGCCGCTAACGAAGGCAGCCTATATGCTAAACATTTACAGCTACACCTGTACATTTTGGCAGGAATACACATCAGGACGGCGAGTTCTCAGCATAATTAGCTCTGCAAAGTCCCAGAGCTCCTTCGTGAGTCAGACACTGAGGATGACAGTGGGGTCTGGATGCCTGGCAGAGTACACGAAAGCTCGTCTCTGGCAAAACCCCATCTCAGTCCTTGTTTTCCCTTCTAAACCTGCAACGTTTCCCATTCACTACGGAGGGTACTTCTTCCACAAAAGCAGAGCAAAGACAGACATTAGCGATTTTACCTGGCAGTACTTACACACATTGCTCTTGCAGAACCTCATTCCTCGTTTCAATAATCACAATTAAATAACACAAGCAGTGTGCGAGCACATAAATGGAGGAGGTGACAGATCTGATGGAGGAAGAAAGGGGAAAACATCACTGACAGCCCTGAGACTCCTCTGCTCCACAATGGCATTGCATATTCCAACCGAAGTACGCTGTGAAGACCCATGGCTAAGGTTACACATGAACATCACGGTGGTGTGTAAACTAAATTCCCACTGGCAGTTTATTATTTATTTCCAGTACAACGCACTCCACCTTCAGGGAAACTGTCCATCATGAATTTATCAAATACATTGCTCTACCAAAATAATTCATACATTTGCTTAGGAAACTATTTACTGTATTAATGCTCCTCACAAAATACTCTTTCTGCAGAAACAGCGGGACAGAAGAAGGCTTTTGTGATTCATATGCAGATCTTCACTATGAAACAAAAATGATAATTGATTCATTTCCATTACCATCACCCTGCATCTTTTGTGCCAGGAAAGTCAAATTGGCATAAATATTCTGACATAAAATCACAAAGTAATCATACATTTAATCTCACTTAAGCATGCACAGACTAATAAAACAGCAGTGAGAACATGCTGCCGAATAGCATCTTTTAAAACCAATTTGAAATGCTGATTCCTGTAACTTCTGAGTTACACAAAATGTGGCAATAAAG
Source organism: Syrrhaptes paradoxus (assembly GCA_013400615.1). Classification (NCBI taxonomy): domain Eukaryota; kingdom Metazoa; phylum Chordata; class Aves; order Pterocliformes; family Pteroclidae; genus Syrrhaptes; species Syrrhaptes paradoxus. Next base: position 56,546 of record VZTO01001365.1, read on the forward strand.
AACAAAACCATTAAAAGCCAGACATAGCACTGATTATACTGGAGCAGCTGCAACACACCACTGCTGTGCAGTACAGGCAATATTACATCCTTAACATTCAGCAGTAGGCAATACAATTTGATACGCAATGTTGTCAATAGTTGTTATACTTTAGCAAAGATTCAACCAGTGTGGAACATTAACTGTGTATCAGAAAAGTTTTATGTTGTAGAGTTGTGGCTAAACAGAGACAGGCCTCAGCCAAACCTGCAGCGTCTTGGGAGGAAAGAAACAGCGTCAGTGCTACAGCATCAGCAGTGTGTGCCAACGGCACGGGCTGGATGTGAGGAGTCTGAAAGGTCCCTTGTAGCAGGCTTCAGAGATGTACCTTCCACCCCTCATGTTAAAACCCTGCCATTTGCACATAAGCTGCTGAATGAGTTCACCTCCTTCAACCAACAGGAAAACAAGGCTGGGCTGACCGAGCCCACCAGAGGCAGCAGCAGGCGGTAGGTGATCAGCGCTTGGTGTTGGTAAATACTGCCGAATTTCTGTTGAACTATGATACCACAGAGCAAATCATTCATGCTTGGTGTGCCGCATTGTTCTTAAAGTTGATGGCACAAGTTCTTGACAAATCCCCTAGAATTAGATTTGTAACATGACAGCCTACTCTCCGAATCAATCTCCAACATGGTGTCATCACATTTCGTTCCTGTTCTACCACTGCTCTGTGAAAGCCTCCAGTTCGTTATCTCCAGCACCTACTGGGGCCATGGCCTCACCGCTTCCATTGTGCTCCTTCATTTCCATGACTACGGACTCTCGGTAGTTCTTTCAACTTCTTTCACCAGATCCAACTCAGTCTGGCTTTTGCAATTATCTTTTATCCCTAAACTTCCTGAAACCCAACATCTAGTACACTCTTCTAATTAATCCCTTTTTCCATTTCTTGTAAACTCTTTGTTTACTCCTAACAACCTTTCATCTTGCAATTGCTCTGCCTGACAAAGGTTGCTCCCCGTGAGTGCTTTGCAGCCTATCCTACGTTTAAGAACACGAAGTGATGCAGCACAGCCACTGCAAAGGAACATCAAATCCATCTTTAAGCTGAAAGTATCATCATTCACACAGGGGACAAGCACTTAGAAAAATCTGCCCTTAAGCACAAAAAGATAATGGATGATAATAGCCGTCTCATTCCCTTGGAACAAGGTCTGTGCTGTCCAGAATTTCTGCCAAAAGTAAATGTGTTTACTCTGCACTTCTTATGTGCTCACACTGTTAAGGATCCCGTTACTTTTCTTGGAGCGTTGCCTGTACCTGACTATAAAATACACCGCAAGCTCAAAACACAGTGGCAAGAGCTGCTGTACCAGACAAAGAATTACTTTATGTCTCCTTTTCTTAGATCAAAAAAAATAAGCTAATTATACCACAACCAGGACGAAACCTGGGTTCCAAAGGAAAAGATGTCCCATTTATTAACTGACAACAGGCTCTTCAAAGACCTCAGGCATTTTGCTCCTTGCACATCTAGTGCAATCTGACACCAATCTCTGAAGGTTTGCAGTCACCTGTGGAATCCCGTTCTCCACCACCGAGGGTTCTGCTGAATCCTTTGTGAACATTCACGTCTTTTATCTCTACCTGGGGCAAGACTCAAGGAGTCTTCAGTGAAACGGATGCTTTAACTTCCCTTAGAGTACCAGTGTCAGGAACACAGGGATCCTGTAAACATCTTCAAACCACCACGTCCCCCAACGCGCCTTGACCAGCCCATTCACACCGTGGCGGCTGCATAAAGAAAATCTTTCTGAACAACTGAAGACTATCTTCATCAAAACAGAAAATGAGACACATTAAAACAAGATTTCCAGTATTCTGAGCCAGTTTTGAGAGACCAACTGGTTGTTTCGATACCACCTCACTACCCAATTCTAACAGTACTTGGATGCATTGAATTTGTCACAGTTTTCAAAAGAACCCAAGATACTGAGAATAACATCCTGGACATTAATTAATTTGAACATAAAAGTGAGTATGAGCAAAGATAGCTTTTGTTCCTGTCATACTGCAGAATAATCTAAACCTAGTGATCTGAATGAAATATTGCTCCTCTAAGTAACTCAATCATATAATTCAAGCTTCATTAGGATTTCATGGAGTGAAGACAGAATAGCTAGATTATTAACACAGCTGTCTTAGAGCTCTGCTATTCAGAGCAATAGATCATTCTACATTTTCACTCATTTTGGTTTCACTTTATGAATTTTTAATTTTTCCAAACCACTTTAATATGCAGAAAGAAAATGTTAAAATTCAGCATTTAGCAATTAGTCTTCCTTGCAAATTGCTGCTTTAAAATATTTTAGATCATTCATATCTAATTATGTTTATGGGGAAAAAAATCCCAACCAACCACCCTGAAATCTATAAACAGGAAATACATGTATTCAGAATTTTTGTTGCTGTGTAGCATATAAAATTTTCCTTATCTTCATAGAAGGCAATACTGAATCTAGTCCCTCACCTCAATCCCTTGGATGGTGACAGCTAAAGTAACAATCACAGAATGGTTTGGATGAGAAGGGACCTTAAAGCCCACCCAGTGCCACCCCCTGCCATGGGCAGGGACACCTCCCACTAGCCCAGGTTACCCAAAGCCTCATCCAGCCTGGCCTTGAACCCCTCCAGGGATGGGGCATCCACAGCTTCTCTGGGCAACCTGGGCCAGTGTCTCACCCCCAGCACAGGGAAACATTTCTTCCTCACATCTCATCTCAGTCTCCCCTCTTCCAGCTTCAAACCGTTCCTCCGTGTTCTATCACTACACGCCCTGATAAAGAGTGCCTCCCCGAGACGTCTGTTCACAGCAGTAGGGAATCATTCAGTCCATTGTTTGCTACCCACTTCTTTAAATTTTCATTTAAAAAAAAAATCCCCTGGCTGTGGTCAACAACACAAAGCAACTCTGAGCTCCTGTGAGGTGTGCCACGCAACCTGGAGAAGGCGATGTGCACAAGTCATTACAGTACCCGGGAACTGCAAGGACTAGATGGCACTGCTCTCGTAATTCCAGCAGAACCCTACGAGAAAGGCCTTCTGCCTTATGGAGCAGGACAGCTCCGGGAGAACACACAACTGCCTGGAGTTCAGCAGGCAGCAGGTAAAGCTGGGATGTTTGGATGCACAGCAAGTCCAGTAAGACAACATTGGAAATAATTTTATAAGTTTATTAAAAATATAATCCTACTCACTGGGCAATTCTGGTTAATTATATTAATTAATTAAAAACTCACATTAAATGTGTTCTGGAGTTGCATGTATTTGCATACATAGCACTGAACCTTCCAAAAAAAAAAAAAAATCAGCTGTAATGGATGCTCTTACAACTACGATCCTAACCAGTACTACACCAGATTTGTTCTGATCTCCAGANTCATAAATAAAATTGTTTCTGACTTTTGATCTTGTCTATGGGACACAAGGTCTCTCCCATGAGAATAAATATACCAAAGCAAAAGCAACCACTCCCTTGACATTTTATTATATTTCTATAATTGTCTCAATATACCAGATTTGTTCTGATCTCCAGATTATAGCCATGTTTGTTCTAACAAGCAAAAGCAAACACAGAAACCTCCCGCTGTATGAGCAGTGTGCAAACAGAAGAATATTTGCTGCAGCTAATACAGTCATCAAGAAAGACAAACAACCCTTCCTGATAGATCACTGTCACAGCAACATCTGCTTCCTCCCCTCGAGACACAAGATTAATGGGTGATACTGGAGGAGATGGATTAACACAATGAAAGTCCACGGCATCTGAAGTCATGCAGTCTAGCGGAGACATCAAGAACATCTTTGGGCTCAAGATGCCTCCCATGTGAGTTCATCGGATGATCAGAAATAAATGATTAATGGCAGACTGGAAGAACTAACGTTAGATTTTCAATTCTGATATACAAGGGGCAGAAAATTTTCTGCATGGGTTTTTTGGAGGAAAAGCAAGGGAAATACTGATAGCTTAAACTGGTTTCTGCTCATTTTACAAGCAACCTGTAAGAAGAATCTAGTTACAAAGACAGGCTTGGCCCTCTTTTTCCCCAGAGAAAGCTTTTTCGGAAACTCCTTGTTTAATAAAAAAGGTATGCAATTTGGAAATTATTTTTGAGTCAAATGGAATATTATTTGAAAAGCATTGACCCAAATTCAGTGTCAGCATGCAAAAAAGACTTACAAATCAATTTTCAACCAGACAGCATTTTTGAAGTTATTTACCCATGTACTAAAACACTTGCTTCTGACCTTCCTCATACCGCCCAGCCTGGATGGGACCTAACTGTGAAAAATGATGCCATGAACTTTTAATTTAAAGATTAAAACAGCTGAAGCAAGAGCAAAATTGCTTCATTATTCAGGGACATAAATCATGATTCAATAAATGATGAGAAAGTAAATGCAACCCTGAAACATTCCTGGCTTAATCCAGCGTTTCTGTTTCTCCAGCACTAATTTACAGGAGAAAAGGAACGAGCACTATCTGGGAACCACTCTGTGCTCAGCATTCTGAAGTCCAGTTCCACGTGCAGCCTCACTGGCCGTCCGACTAACACAAATCTTTTCTGTCCATTACAGGGCACTTCAGGAACAGGCTTTCTGAACAACTATTCACATGAACATCTTTCATTGCACTTTTTCAGCCAGCTGAAAAGCTGCTGAGTAGCTCTGTAACAGAACTTCAGGAGGAGCTCTAACACAGGGACATACACATGTTCAATCAAAAGGAAGAACTATGTTTCATTTAGCACAGAAAAATCGAAGGAAATTCATACAGTCCAGACTGTTGACCTAAGAACAGACCTGACACGAGAATAATGGTACTCTTACATCAACACAGGAAAGGCATACCAAGTGACAGATTTTTACTGAAAAGGATGCGTGCTGGGTTTATTTAAACTAAGGTAAGAAACCGTCTGACCCATCTGCAAAGCTCCACAGGAGTCAGCAGAACTGCAGGGGCTGAAATCAGCAAAGGATCTGTCCCTGTGTCTGCTCGGGCGCAGGCACTTGCATGCTTGCTTACGCGCCTGCTGGAAAGATTCTGTGCTCTTGTCTGCACACCAAGCGGTGTTTTAGCACGGACGGTATCTATAGGAAAGAGGAAGAGATGGAGACACGGAGCGGTGGCTAAAACAGGCTTTAGGGTGTACCTGTATTATTTGCAAGTGTATGAGCTAAGAAAGCTGCAGGACTCAAGGACAGAACATCACATAATACACACAGGCATTGGTTGTGCTCCATCTACTGCCTTTTCCCTTCACAAAACCAACTCTGTAATAGCAGAACACAGAGAGAGCACAGTTCATGCACAGTGCTGCAGCTCTGCAAGTTGGGACTAATTCTGGGGTGTTTAGTGAGACTGAACTCAGGATTAAATTAAAATTTTGGCAATGGCTCAGTAATACCTACAGCCTTCTGGGAATAGCCTCTGCGAAGCCCTCTCAGAATCAAGCAGAGACACAGAGTTGGACTCTACTTTAAGCAGATACCTACAATAACTACCGAGAACCTGCTGGAGTTACCTCAGAGTTACACCACGGCAAAAACCAGCTGCATCCTGGCCCGTCTGCAGTGCAGTGGAGTATAAATTCAGCATTCAGCCACCTACAGAAAATGTCTGGTTCCTTCTTTGGCAGAACAGTCTAGTGAAGTACAAAATTTATGGATGACAGCAGCTCAAGCCCTGCCACTGGAGTTCACGCTGCCCACAGATTACTCAACATAATTACATCTCTAAGAACCACAATTTATTTTCTGATGTAAAACTTCATGGCAAATGTATTCATAAAAGAGTGAAGCAGTCCTGAAGCAGATGCTGATAGCATCTGATGGGGTGATGAAGGGCCCTTCCCAACCCAAATTAATTGGCATTCTTTTATCTGTTACTTCCTTTTGATGCCAGTGCTGAGAAGCCGTGCACTCCTCAAGCTGGAGCAAGGCTCATGCACACATTATTTTCTCACTCAAATTTCACTGAAATTATTCTGAGTCATCACACACACCCCTGGTACCAAAACCAGACATTGTGTTTTAACAGGTACTCCACTTTCACTGTTTAATACTTGTCTCTAGGTAGCAAGTCAAGGTCAAACAGGTCAAAAACAAGCTGTGCTGGGTGCTGCAGGAATACAGCCAGCCAGCGAGACTGCTGGGCTGCGGTCTGGGCTCCAGCACTCACTGGCAGAAAACACTTTATCACCAGCTGTTAGCAACTGCACCAACACCCTAGGAACTGGCTATCGGCATACCTCCCCTACAAACCAAGACACACCGGAGTACTGAGGTGTGGTTTGCCAGCAATAGGAAAGCCTTAGGAACTCCTTTGGAGAGCACTCTCCCGAGACTCTGCCCCCACCTCCCCGAACGCTTGGCACGCTGCAGACACTCCTCAGCATCTTTCAGGTCTCACGCTAAGCCCGGTGTTACTTGGCAATAAGAACAGCTTTACATACTTGGAAGCTGACGGAAGATTTTCACATTCCTTTCAGTGAAGCTGGTGAAGAAGTGCTGACGGTGGGCTGCGGTGCTGGGCGAGAGGTGAGGGATCTAAACACTGCAACCCAGGCCGTTCACACACAACGCTGGTACAGGCGATGTGATGCCTGCATATATAGAAAATCAGGGCAAAGATTAGAGTAAACTAGTGTATCTCTTACTACAGGAGAAGCAAGGGACAATTAAGGGCTCGTTCTGTGCTGCCATTTAAGGCAATCTGCCAATAACACAATTCTTCAATATTTTGGACAGGAGTGTGCTGTGCTGCAAGGTATCTGTTGGGAAGAAGACATCAGAGGACATATTGTTCCAGTTCGTTTCGCTGTTTTCAGATACACAAGTCCTAAAAAAATCACAGGCGCACTTGAAACTCTTCTTGTATACTTCCCTGAATCTTTCTCTGCTTTTTTTGATCAACAGCTCTGAGTCCACTGAACCCTTCAAAGCTCACACTAGCGGGTGTTCATACGCACACACAGCCCTGGGAAAGCTGTCCCTCCCCAGCAGCAACCGCTGCAAAGATCATCACCACTGCCTCTGCTGTCCCACCTTCTGGAGAGAACAGGCAGCAAAGCAGAGGAGAACTGTCTCATGGGGAGAGGTGAGATACAGGTGCCACGCACTCCATCCCATGGTAACCGTATTTAGATTGTTCTTAATGGCCTGACATCATCTGAACGGAATTACTGCACAGCTTTGAGCAGGTCAAAGTGGCTCTTCTTTTAATGCCATTCTTTAAAAGATCTGAGTCAGTAATTACCCTTCTAGAAGAGAATAATAACAATAGGGAAGGTTATTATCTTCGTTTGTACAGAATAAGTGCTGTACAGACAGCGAAAGACAGCCTAAAGGAAGAGTAAGGTTTAACAGGCAGGGAACGAACGGGCTGCCAGAGAAGATGAGGCAGTCCCAGGGATACATTTCCGTACAGCCTCCGTGCACAGAGATCCTGCCCAAACACACAAGGAAATTCTCCCTTTTTACATGCAGTGAAAACGTGCCATCAAGAAAGAGTGCAGAAGACTTGAACTTTTGGCTCTATGTAGATGTATCAAAAATGGTAGATTGAATTGAATTTTCATTACTTCTAAGACAGCAGATTAACTCCAAACCCAGAAACTTTCCCTGAGAGTAATTATTTGTCATTGTTTTGCAAAGAAAACAGGAAAGAACATGAAGGTCAGAAAAAATGAGCTGGGATGTGATCCTTCATATTGTCTGATTACTACAAGTATTTCCCAGCCAGGAGTTCTGGGGGTAAGATTATCCCACACCCTCCTCTCCCCGACTGCAATGGGAAGAAATGGAATTTTCAGAGTAGTCGAAACAGATTTACCTGCTGCCATTTCAGAAGCTTTATGGATCAAAAAAAAAAGTGTTTATTTTATTGCTAATAAGCTTGAACTACCTTATAACAAGGCTGTCAATAAGGAAAAAAGGGCAAGTTTTACTGCAATACTGCTGAAACATTCAGCTTAATTGTACGATGAGAGCAGCAGCTTACTGTGGAGTGTGTCAGCTCTCATACAAGTGCAGTAACGCAGTCACGAGCAGACAGTAAATATTGGTCTATATAAATGACGATATTTAAGAGAAACAAGACAGTCAAGGAGCACAAAAGAAACAAAAGAACTAAGATTCACCAATTATATCACAATCTGAAAGAATACAAGCTAGTGTCTTTCCAAAGCCAGAGCAAACGGCAGATGCTTTCGCAAAGCAACTGGAAGTTGCAAAACAAGTTACAGTTAAAACAAAAGGAAAATCTGTAATGAATACGAACAAACACTGGTCTTCAACCTTAGGGCTTTAACAAAACTCTTTGCCACTAGAAGCAAAGGGATCCATCTTGTCTATTTAACAAAAGGCATATGTGTCAGATACGCAATCGCCTTCCCTGCAACTTTGGTTCTGGCTATTTGCGTATTGTGGATCCACAACTTACCTGGTGTAAAAATTGGTGGGGGCATGAATGGTTTAATGAGCTGAGGGCAAAAGAAGAGCCAAACCCACACATAAAAGATCCGAGGGTTTGGATGCAACTGGTTCCAACGCATTTGGTTAGTAATTTAAATCCTATTAACATACCAAAACATATTCGAGCTGTCACAAGATCTTATATTTTCCTCTCCTTTGCATTTCACAGCTGCTCTGCACTTCAAGGTAGAACCTTAAGGTCCTTTGGTTTGAAAACAATGACTGAAAGCACAAGGTCTCCTGCTGTGTTAAGCAGAAGGCTCTTGTGCCTCATGCACTGGGTACAGGCTGTATGGTACAGAGAGTAACTGCGTACATACAGCCGACAAATGCAGTGTACCCACATCCCTGCATCTCACCCACACAAACAGCTGCCACGTTCAGTTATTCCCGGAGTGTTTCTCACAGGGAACTAAGTGCTTGCTTCTCATCAGCATCACTGCAACATCAGTTCATCCTGTCTCTGAGACATTAATTTCATTAATAAGAACAGACTAAAATCATACTGTGCAGAATTCTGGCTGCTTTGAATCCAGATCTGGAAGGTGTGGACCATCGAGAGGAATAAAACATGAATTCAGGTCCTTAAGAGAAACAATATGCCCTGTGCATCCAACAGCGCAGCTAGAGAGAGGCGAGCAGTGTCCCCAGTGTTCAGGAAGGTGAAAACAAGGTGCAGAAGAGTCACAGCCGCTCCAGCAGCAGCCCCAAAACGAGGGTACACCATCCTCCCTGTCTTGTAACACACAGCATCGGCTTCAATGGGAAAACACAGCTTGGGATGGCAAGGGCAGCAAACAGCATGTTCTAGTGCCACTCAGGAGGACAACAAACGGCAGAGCTGTCGTGCGCATGTAGGCGCTGCTGGGGAGGAAAACACAGACAATACGGACAGTGGGTGACTAAAGCCACAACTGCTGTAAAGAACCCTTCTAATAAAAGGAAACTGTGATCAAAAGTCACCACTTCAGGCTCAGTTCACTGGACGATAAGCGTTAAACGCTTTCTCTCACCCCGGCAGGTCACACCGTTCTGCTGAATTCAGAAGAGACCTCACAGCACCACAACGAGCATGAAGCTCTTCCCCTGTTAATGCCAAGGACACAGCAGATGAAGAGTATTTGTGCTCTTCTCCTATAATGTAACTCATTTAGAAAGCTTCAGAACTGACTAAAGCTTAAAACCAGTACTCCCCATAAGCTGGCTGTTGTACCATAGGACAACATGAATGAATTTTCAGCACTCATTCTGGTTCTCAAATCTGTCTGAACATCTGTATCTCCTGGGATTTCAAATGCCATTGTTCAGACAGAATCAGAGAAGAATTTACTGTTGGTAAGAAAAGGTTCTGGTATGATAAAAGGAAGAAAATCAAAGCTTTACAGTGTCTCGTATGATGTCACTTAAGAATTTTGACTTTCATTCTACTCATATCACCTTATTTGTTCCTTTTTATAATGGCTTCAGGGATGCACAGTTCATAACTTCTCATTTTCACTTGTGTAAGATTTCACTGACTTTAAACAGCAAGGTTGATTTCATATTCCGAAAAGACAGTCCAGTATATGTCTAAGCAAAGGTTAAACCACAGCAATTAAAGAAACATTCATCTTCACTGCATACAGTTACCTCTCTGCCAAAAAGCCGGAGATGATGTGGGGTTAGTGAGATACAAGCGTATTTCACTTCTGCTTGTTCAGTCATGATATTTCCAGTTTATTTTTTCTTGACAATACTGAGTGGGTTTGTTCTATTTTTACCTTCTCAAACACAGGATAAAAGCAGAGTGAGAAGATCAAAACAACTCCTGTAGACAAAGTTCAGCCATTGGAATCAAGGAACCCAATCTCTGTAAAAAGCTCCTTGGTACACACGGTAATGCCAGAGGATGGATTTAGACTTGCTATCTGGCGATACTAACGCACGAAGCAATCAGTTAGAAACCTGGGTCCTGTCAAGAGACAGAACGCTGTTAAAAGACTTCAGGGAAGTGAAGCCAAGAAGCCTGAAGCCAAAGAAAGGTCTCCTCTCAGGAAACAGCTTGAGGTAGCCTTGAACTAATTGTAACAGAATTTGGAAAGGCAATGAGATTCTTCAAAACAGGGAAATCCCTACTCCCGAAGGTAACTGGATTTACTTAAGAAATAAGTGACTGGGAATACTGAAGGATTTTCCTTTAGGAAGTGGTATCTTCAATGGCTCTGGATCTGTGTTTAGCTGTTACCTGTCTCCAAGTTTGGGCAGCACAGAGCTCTCTGTCTCTTTCCCAGCTGAGGAGAAGGGACACAGGTGACCGGTGTACATCCCGGGCAGTGCCTGCAGCGTGAGCAGATGACCATCACGCCATTTTTCAATTTGTTTTACTTTCTTTCCTAGTTTGGCAGCTTATGAGCATCAGGTTATTGAAACGTTTGTCCTTTTCTTTAGGCACTGCCAGGACTATTGGCACAGAACATGGGCTCATTTCCCAACCTGCTTTTCTGCTTTTTCCATCTCTCTTAATTACCTGTACATTTATACTGCTGATACAACTTTTCCACTCAGAAGGTCTCCGAGTTCTGACTTCACTGCTTTCAGCAGAAAGCCTGGCACCAGAAATACGTTAGATAACTGCACATTCACAGAAAAATAAACAGATATGACTCACAAAACAAACCAGACCTTGCTCACATGCCCTGTGCTAAAAAAGACAAGTTCTGTTCTTAGTCACCCCTTCGCAGGGGTGACAGAAACCCCAGCTCAGGGCTGGTACACTGCTGGGAACTATGGAGTTCATTTTCATGATTAAATGGGCACACTGGGCTGAGCAGAGTGGGCTGGCTAAGGGAAGAGGGAGAATGAGGTGTCCTTCACTGGAGACAGCTTTTTCTTAAATCAAATCCTCCAGTCAGGACTGAGGTCTGAAGCTGGTAACGACCTCGGGAAAAACCACTGCGAACAGTCACGTTAGCAAAGTGTCCCTACCTGAGACATGTTCATTTTCCAGGTGCAGAATTCCAGTCGACAACGGTCACCTGAATCCTGAGTGCAGCTTCCTCTCTCCCATTACAAATCCCTTCACGTGACAGAGCCACAACAAACGAACAAGTGTTTGTGAAGGCAGGTGAACGCCACAAAGCCTGGCTGTGTACTCAGTGAAGCTTCAAAGGGCTGGTGGGTAGGAACGACTTTGACAAAGGACAAGTAGCAATCGACCTAAAAAAGCTGCTGAGATCAACTGGCTGGCCTGAACACATTGCTGTTTGACATAAACGAACGAAGGGATAGGGATGAAAGCAACTTTCACACGGCACTGTGTGAGTTGCTGATGGGAGAACACAGAAACCCCTTCTCTGAGCAGCACTGTCAAAAGTAGCACAGGTGATGGATTAGCAAAGGAAAGAAACGATGGAAGTGATGTCAGCAGAGCTGGAGGCATGCCCTCTCCACCTTAGCTCAGTAACTAATTAACTAACTCATACATTCATTAGACTGACATAGGAACTAGAATTTTCCTCATATCGCCTAGCAGATCAGACTCCTGTAATGAATCAGGTACATCCATTTTCAGACTAAACTACAACCACTGGTAGTTTTCATCCTGGTAAACCCAATGGAATTACTTAAGTGCTTCCTGTGGAATTAGTTATTGGCATCGCTGAAGTCAAGTGGTTTGAGTGATTTTACCACATACTTCTTGTCTTATGTTGGCTTTTTATAAGAAAATAAAAGTGACATTTTGACACAGTATCGGGTAAAATGCCTCCTTTCTCAGTGTCTGCTCAATTTCAGTGTTTCCTCTGAGCATTTTCCAGAGCGGGTGTTTGATCATGTTTTTCCTGCTGTCTAACAGTGATTAATCAACTGGCGTGCCACAGAAGCAGAGCAGCAATCACAGCAAAGAGTAATGATGCTTTAAAGGACTGCTAATAAATACACACAGGATGAAAAATCTGCTTTGAATTGTCAGAAACTATGCTAAGTACCGCTCAGCTCTTGTGGGTGTCAGACAGGCATTTTTCTCAGATATAACATCACTGCTATTCGTGACAGGACACACAAAATGGGCCTGACAGCAGAATAGTTTCTCTCAAGTACCAGCAGCAGCCACAACTCATTATGCTAGTGATAAAAACAAGACAAAAAGTATCATCTTCATCATACCATCATTCAAATCTATGCGCAAAAGAGAAGAAATTTAAAAATTAATATAGTGTGTATAGAATTTCTATAAAAAACTAAGTTCATACAATGACTTAGAGCAGAAAAACACAAGCAAATAGAAAAAAAGCTACAATAAACCCAAAAAGTTTCATGCATAAACGTACATATTCCTTACAAGTGGCACTGACTTGAGCTTAAAATGTTCATGGGTGAAACCTATTCTGCAAATTATTTTTGAATCCTCTGAGAGGTTTAAGTAAATACCTCTGAATGTCAGCACTAAGGGGCATTTGAAGAATAACCAGGACTTTCTGCAAAAGGGGAAAAGGTGAAAACAATCCTGGAACAAAGATCCCCTCTCTGCCCACGCGTGTCATGACTAACCACCTGCAGATTCTTTATGTGTGTAAGTCAAGCACACGCCAAAATCAAGCAGCCTGGAGCTGCTTTGCTGGAAGCAAGCAGAATGCCCTGCGCCTTTCAGGATGAAGACCTCAAAGGTTTTACGGTTCTCCTAAAGTACAGATCAGGCTCTGGGCTCCGTGGAAAAGGAGGAGTGGTAATTATAGGCCAATTTAACCTCAGCAACACATTGAGTAACAAGCAAAACTTTCTGGTCACTCCTGCAGTATGAGGGAGTGAGGTCATGAAAACACAAGAAAACAGAAAGCACAAAAAGCGCAAAAAGCATTAAACATTTTTGTCCTAATGTTAATACAATTAGATTTCCATTTTAAGTTATTTTTAAAATTCCATAGGCACTGCAGTACTGCACTAATTTCACAAGGAAGAGTGTGAACCTGCGGGCTGCAGCTCAGCAAGTCAGAAAAGCAGGTTTGTGGCAGCAGCCTGCGTGAGTCCGTGTACCTCTGCACGAGCTGTGAGCACGCCGTGGAATCAACGCCACAACTTCCAAACTCTGTTATCCAGCTGCACAGATGGAAATTGTGAATGTTTCATATCACTAGAGGGAGCTACTTTCCCATATTAATACACTAATAGCCAAATGCAAACACTAGACAGAAAAAAAGGGACGATCTCCGCACAAACTGCAAGTCACGCTGTCTGGTTCACACAGTCCACTGGAGCCGGGGTTAACTCACAGGTCCAAGGATGAAGTTTCTGTTCCCTGACTTTGACCAGAGGCTTTAGGAAGGTAAAAGCTGTGGGGTTTTTTTTCCATCTTTCATGCCTTTCCAGGTTAGGTTAGTTTAGCAGAGAACAACGTACCACAGCTGTGTGTCCTTGGATGTTACATGTTATTCTTACATGTGCTGTGCCCAAATACCACAGGGGACAGCATATAATGACAAAACGTAAAGAAATTGGCCAGTTATTTATTGCTAAACACATAAAACTACATCTTCCTAACTATTCTCATTTTCTGTAGCTCACACTTTTGGGTCGGATTTCTCCCTTCCCTCCACCAAAACCACGCTTAAACCCACATTCCTCTCCACCTCTGTTGCAGCAAGATGCCCAAGCAGCTCAGGGTGTAGCACTGTTTTTCTGCAGGTGATAATGAAACACATTGGTGGTTTCCATCACAGCACGCAGGACAAGAAGCGAAACAAACACACTAGTTAAATCCGGCAATAATAAAGCTGCTGCTTTATTAAAGATGCTTTAATAGGACGTAATTTCTTTGCCCAACAAGATGCTTCTCTGACCTCCAAACACATCATTAGGACGAGTGGCAAAAGAAAGAACTCCTGTACTTGTTTCCCAACCTGCAGCCAAGGCCTGGCTCCAGCTGCTGGGACGTGGTTCCCCTGGGGTCAGAGGTGGTCTGTCATCACCAGATGGGCTCTACTCCACACTGCGCACAAAGGACCTTCACTGAGGGGCCAACGACATTCAGTCACTGAGCTTCACCCTCAACTCTCGCTCCTGCACTTGAAGTTTCAGAGCAACACAAACCATGCGTATAGCAGGTTGTTATGGGGTGACCAAGTGATGCAGTTCCTCAGAGCCTCGTTCTACAAAGTTCGGTAGCAGGGAAAAGCACTCGGTATGGAATGGAAAGATCAGGACCACACATAATGCTCTTCTTGGATGCTGAGGAGTCTAACTCTGGCCTTTTTTTTCATCTCATTATAACAAGGATGAGTAACTGGAAGATGCCATACACACACACTCCCTGTCAGTCACTTTATCTGTAAAAATGTCACACTCAACACGTCTCCTGCATCCACAGGTTCCAACTCACCCAAAGAAATCAAGAGGAAGGACTGAGGAACTTCCTATCCCTGATGTCTTAGCGGTGATCTTATTGTCCCTTTACTGTGACATATTTGCTTAGATTGCAGGTTGTCTTGAGCAATGGATCTCATTATGGTTTTTTACCTTATTTACGAAACAGAGGAGCTGACTAGCTCTGCCTGGGGTTGTGTGACTTGCTGTAAATTGCTGGGACACCTACTAACTCAGGCATTGCCACAGAGAACTTCTGCAAGTGCAGCAAGGGTCAGTCTGATGCTTGGCCTCTCCATGCTGAGATCAGTGACCCACTTTCTGTCTCCCTAATTCTGCCAACAGTACGTATACTTCAGGGATCTGCGGAGTTAAAACATCCTCTCTCATTTCTGCTGCTGCTGCAGAGTTGGCTTGAGTGGGTTTGCAGGCTGAGAGAGGAGAATTTGGCTGAAGGCGTGTTTCCTTTTGTTTCATTGTGGCATTCACACTGCTCACCCCATAGCAAGAGCAAAACAAAACCAGTTTGTGAAGTCAATTCTTAAAAAATCATCTCTGGCAAATCAGAGATGCCTGCATTGTGCAAGTTCTGAAGGCAGCTGGGGGAGTTCAGCAATACAAAAAGTATTTGTTCAAAGGCACTCCCCTTTGTTTCAAGAACACAATGTCAATAAGGATTTCTCTTCCCTCGCCACCCCCAAGGGCTCTGACCAGGGAAAGCAGCTCCTCCTTTGGGGCTCAGCAGGAGACCAGCGATGCCCAGGGGATGTACGTCTCAAATCGAGGTGTCGCAGAGATGCCTGTGAGACCTCGTACGTCTTCCAGTTCCTAAAGCAAAGTCCCTCTGCCAGAACTTCTAGACGGACTGCCTCCTCTTGGGAACCAGGCCGGAGGGTGTTTTGTGGCAAAATCAAGTGTAAACAAGAACTGAAATAAGCCTGGACAGTAAAATAAATTTGTCTAAAATCAGCATTTTCTGTGCATTTTTGGTTTGTTTCTCTTGATGTTTTAATTCTTCTGGGTAAGCAGATGGGAAGGTAATTTTCTGGGCCTTTATTCAGCAGCACACTGATCTTTGTCTGATGGAGTCTCTTCTACCTTCTGGCACAATATCCACTATGCACTGGGATGTTTTTTTCTCATCTTTTTAGAGGAGCTTCACATGCCACAGGCATGAACTTCAAGCTTGAGCTGAACCTCTTGTGAGAATGGGAAGAAGCACAGAGAATGATAGCTTTTAAACCGGGATTTGTGTCCTTCCTGGCCTTAAGGCTCTCAGGCCTCTCACAGAGCTTCCTCGAGCTGTCTTTGTGCTCTTCTGAGTCCCAAGGAGAAACAAACACAACACCCTGGACATCCTTGCTCCCAGCCTGTCAGGTTCTATACAGAAACCCCTCTGTGTGCCGAATTAACAATGGGATACAGAAAATCGCTGGATCCAGACTGGATCTGCACCACAAATCCTCCTCTTAGAAGGTTGCATTTTTTTAGGCTAGAGAGCTGTTGGTGGCAGGAGATAATAAGTGTTAAGCATGAAATTGTAACAGCAAGGAAACGGTGCCCAAAAGCAGAAGGTTTTTGGCTTGGATGCCCTCAAAAGCTTTCATTCAGAGACTGAGTCTTGTCTGACAGGTTAAATCTACTGACATGATCTCTATCAAAATATTTTTAACAGCTGTTTGCCTTGTGACACCTTTTCTTCACCAGAAGAGGACATCCTGTCACACTAAAGTTCTTCCCAACCAAAGCATCAGTTGCAATTTGCAAAAGCTAAAAGACAAAACTGCAACATGAAAGTTAGAGGCAGATGGGATCTCTTGCCTCTCAACACCTCCTGGAACTGAGCAGAGCTTTTCCCCAAAGAAAGAACTCAGCATAAGCAGCAGCACAGAGGCAACGGTCTCACGGAGGAAAAAACACTTTTCTTTTTAAAATACCCCCTGACCCCTGGGAGATGAAGTACTCCACTGTCATTCAGTCAGCATTTTTCTTGTCCAATCTCAACTTCACAAGCTTACATAGGCTTTCTTAATGATTCGGTGTGTTTATTATTTTTAACAAGGAATCTTGTCATCTCTCATCTACTCTTAGGCCACCCTCTTGCTTTTTTTTATATTTTGTTATGGAAATAAATAACTGTTTCTAATAAAACCTTGTAAAATTCTGCAAGGGCTTTAATCTAGCATGAGAGAATGCTAAAATACTGACAAGAACTTGAAGAGATTGAAAGGGATGACAAAAGACTCCAAGACTCTGCATCTTTGATTTCAAACGATACTCTAAGCTATGTTATTAAGTCTAACTTCAATGCCAAATATATTAAATGCTTTAATTGGATCATGGTTAATATATATGAAAAAAATCTCCAACTTTTTTTAAACCCTATGCTCTATCAGAAATAAACAAAATTCACCCAGACTCTAACTTAGTCATTCTTCCCCATGTGCAGCAATCAATAACCACTCTGAAGTGTCTAAATTCCTTGGAAGCCCATCAGTCGTCCATGGGCACTTCCAGGTGGGCTGTGGAGTTGCTCTTGTCAAGTATTTGTCAGTCTTCAGTCAGTGTTTGCTGTAAAAAAGTCAGCCTCTAATAGGTTTTAGGAGATTTTTTGAACACTTAAGATCTCCCTGCTTCTCTGCTCCAAGTCCTTCTCTCTTGAGTACTTCCCACCTGGGGATTTAATCACAGTAAAACTTGCTGTTGCAGGAGAAGCAGCATTGCACAGTATCACTATGTACAGATGGCAGCAGCTGGAGCTGAAAACAGCAACAGGAGGACTAAGCATAAATCCTGAGAGAAGAAATAAATAGCACAGCCAGAACGTGTGGGAGAGAATGCTGCACGCCCACAACTTCAGGCAGGAGCCAGCTTATTTTACTCCTTCTCTTAAGGTCATGATCCATTGTGACTTAATATTATATTGCCACCAGAAAGAGGGAAAGATAGAAAGCAGGAAAGTGCCACTTAGGGGAGAAATAGGTATCCAAACCCCTTCCCCATCCTTGTCTGAACAGGAGGGACTGTAGCACAGAGGCTGCAGACAGCTTACGATCAGCAGGATCACCGCACTGTAAGGGGTTTTCCCTAGAGGGGCAGTCTTGCAAAAAAGAAATCTCAGGGCAATTTCCATGTGGAAATCGATTCAGACAGAGGGTGGAGATGTCCAGAAGAGTGGCTGCTTCCCCCTTCTTCACAAAGTACAATAAATACATCCCTGCTCTTTCCTCAGTGTGCACTTGGGGGCTCCTCGGGTATACGCACACCCACCTCCACAGATCCAGCAGAAAGCAGAAGCGTAAGCGGTTTTCAAAGCTGCTAAACTGAATTATGTTACCGTGAAATTTAAACACAAAGTAAGTCTGGTTAAGAATTATTTTTAACTATAATGCTAGTTCAAACAGTGACACCCCTTACACATTTTCCAGCGCTTCACCCACACAAAGATCACTGCTGGCTGCCAACTGCCTCAAAAAAGCAGCAAACTCGTAGCCTGTCGGGGGGGGTGTAAGGACAAACTTCTCATTCTGTCCAACAGTCCCGGTTACTCCTGGGCTGCACAAACACATCCTTCACATTGTCCACAACCCTCCAAGGGTGAAAGGAGATAAAACAAGCAGAGAGGCAGAGCAAACAGGGTTACACAACTGAAAGTGTGTTTACCTCTGTGTTTATACAGAGATCCAGAATGGCATGTAATGGCAAAATGGAAATGGGAAGAAGAATGGAGTACGAAGGATCAAGCATGGGAGAGTCAGGAGGCAGAAGAAAGATGAACACAGATGAATGACATGGCTGGAGATGAATGACACTGCTGGAGAGACTGTCATGGGAACTGGAGGAGAAGAAAAACAGTTAATAGATGGATGGCAAGAGAGGAGGTAAGAGCTGCCTGCAACACGTAACTAGCAAAGGGACGAAAGGAACGTCCCATCGCCAAATGTTGTGAGTTTTAACAGTCACCTTACGTCATGATCTGCGTCCACAGATCATAACATTCTCACCAGGCTTCAGCTAGGTCTCTACTTCCAAACCGCTGTGAGCCAGGAAGCAGAGATGGTTGCTGGTCTGTGCATCTCTGCTAGCGGACGGTAACATGTCCACCACTGCTGCAGGCTCTTTGATGCGCTAGCCAGACGGCTTCATTCACTTTGATGCATTAATTCCCACAGCCCTTGTGGGTACTTGCAGGAGGTCCTAATGACTAGGTGGTATAATTATAATTCCTCTCTTCCATAGACATTTGCTGCACCAGCCAGAAAGTAAGATTTAATTATCTTTTTGACCTCTCCAAAGCCAGATTCTACCTGTCTTTCACCTGACTTTCAAGCCCTGGTGTGTGAGGAACAGAAGTCATGTAAGCTGAGTGGGCAGTATTCCCTGAAATACTTTCATACTCTGTTGTAGTATCTCAAGAGTTATGTGGACTTGCATAGTTTGGTTTAAGCAGAACAAATCCTTAACTGTGGTGCATACACATGTATCCCAAGTAATCTCTTATGACAGATTATCACTCATTTCTTCTCACCAAATTCTGTGGCAGTCTGACTGAATCAGATATGAACAAAGACTGAATCAAAACCTCAGGACCTGGCTCCCTGGAGACTTAAAACGCAGAAGTAGCATCCCTCTGTTCACTTCTGGAGTTCAAAAAAATCCAAAATTAAACATTAATGTTTTAATTGGAACGTCATACGACTGGCTCACCTGAGTAGGTCTTCTCATCTTCCAGTATCCAAACAGAAAAACTGTGGTGACTGCAGCCCACACAGAGACTGCTCCCCTGCCCCTGACCCAGTGCTATTAGCCCTGGAAGTACAGCACCTTCAAACCCAGTGTGAACTGCAAAGTCCCCCGAGTCCCCAGACAGCCTGCCCAGTCCACTGCAGTTATCTCTGCCATACCAAGGTCTGCACTGTACCCATATACGTTTAAATTAGTTGGAATCACAGGAACATTCTCAATTACATTATTTTTGATATATATTTGATAGCTCTGGAAAATCTGTTTGAAAACAGCAGCCCTGGTAGCACACTACAAAGAATTCTGGATTTCTAGGACTCTGTCTTTGAAGACTATGTAACACCAGCTCATCTGAGAAAATGTCCTCAGGTTCTACTCCTTTCATAGAAGAAAATTTACTTCCCTGTCACTCTGCAGGCATACTAATTAGTATGTCACAAGTTCAAATACGCAGCTTCCATTTGCAGCAACATTAATGATGATCTATGATTCCGTATCTTTCCCATTACCAGGTATCAAAACTTACAGACATGAATTATTCCTGTCTGTAAGGAAGAGAAAGCTTTATAATCCTCATCAACAGATCAGGAAACTCCTTCTCAGAATGATGATGAGGTCAGCGCAGCAGAGTGCAAACAGAAACTGTAAGTGTGCAGCAGGGGCTGGATACAACACTTCTAAAGTACTGCAGCTCATCTTTAGTAATGCCCCACTGCCATTACTATCCGAAATTTCTAAGAGGGAGTAGTCCCATTTGGGACAACTGGAAGTGGACTTCTACATCAGTGATAGGGAAGACATGAAAGAATTGTTAGAAACCTCTTTTACCTTCACCAACCCATGAATATTTTGGCTACATAAGGTTATTTTCCAATAGGGAATAAGAGCAGTGCTAGTCAACATTGCTGCGTTTTGAGTCATCCATTTACAAAGACAGGAAAGATGCTGATGACAATTGTGTGTTATTTTCTGTTCTCTCGTATTCTCATCGGCTTCAAATGGGGACAGACACGAGTCTAGATGACCTTAGCTGCACCCTAGACTACACTGCAGAGAGATCATGTCTCACAGCTATTTTTTGGTGGGATTACAGCTAAGTACACCAAGGTCCACTCCATCTACAAATATATGCAAACTTACACTCTAACATGCCCTTCTGATTCCCTTTCTGTGCAGACAGTGACTTAAAAGGAAACCCTCTGGCTCACTGCTACACAGGCAAGGTCAGAGTTACACCATATACTTCTTTCTGCACCTGGCAGCTTTGCAGGAATGGGAGCCAAGGAACTAGTGCAGACAGCTCGAGCAGCAGCTATCCATGCCGTGAATGTCTCTGCACAAGGGTCAGAGTCAGGAGAAGGCACCTCAAGGTGCAATTTGACCCATTTATGTGGCCTAAGTGAGCACTGTCTTTAATTAAATATTCCATGCTGCTGCAAACTGTTTCTACTTCAAACAGAGATTTCTTCAAGAATGTGTACATATGTGGGAGCTGGAGTGGAGGAGAATGTACACGGATTTGAAAACAGGATGACTTCGACTTTACTTTTAATTCCAGCTCATCACAACTTGCCAGAAATCACTGCCCCTTGACAGCTGTTTCAGAGCCCAGATAAAGAAGAGCTGGCAACTCCAAGCCCGCCAATGTTGACAATGTTAACTGCCAACGTTACGGGCACGACCCCGCTGGCAGCTGCAGTGGATGCTCAAAAATCTTGTGTGTGGAGGCTACTGAATTCTTCACTCTAATATTAAACAAAAGAATTTCAGCTGATTTTGATCTTAGCCTGTTTGTTTTGTGTAAAAGGAACATAAGGACGTAAGGGCTGCGAACAGATTCCACACAGACTCACAGTCGAAACAGAGGCACGTTGACTAAATTGCCAGAGAAACACTCACCAGAGCTGTTCACCGTGTGAAGAGAATTCCAGTCTCCAGTGCTGTGAAATCAGCCTTTCATTAACATCAGATTCTCTCCACTGTTTTCTAGAAGGGGAAAAAAAGTAAAAGTTTGGGAAAATTGAATTTGCAGTGAGCTCTGCTAGTGCAAGTGCTTCTCCATCAGCCCTTCTTTTAAATGTTTCTAATAATGGCACACATACACTCACATCTGTTAAGTTACAGAGGTAATTTGCACCCACTTAGAGCTCCATTTGGAGAGGTATAAAAATAGCCTGGTTACAGGAATCTGGCCCATTCCTTATAATGATTATTAGAAATATAACTAGAGTTATTTTAGTTTCACTAATAACATGAAAATCAGGCAGAAATGTACCTTTGAACATTCTGTAACAATCTCTTTCTTTTAGAGACACGAACATGGTTCCTGCAAAAGCTCTGTTCACTCTTTCCCAGTACTCCTGTCCTCTTCAGCTGAGCCTTTCAATGGAATGGAATGGTTTTGGAAGAAAGCAAAACCTCCCAAGATTGTTCCCAGACATCTCAAGACTTGAGTTCATTACAATTACCGTCCATTCCAATTACGTGCTCGATAACAGAATCTGCAGCTCTGCTGTCATTACTTCACAAGGATGTCAGCATACATTCTGTATTTCTTCTGTAGCTAATCCTGCTGTATACTGGCCCACGAACGCAGAATATCACAGATGTGGTAATACACATTCAGAAGAAATAAAACCGAGTAACAGTCTTCAGCACAAACAGGTCACTTGTGTACGTCAGTCCTAACTGGGTTACTGGATCAGAGAAACAGTGCTGATGCCTTTCACTTCTGAATTGCTTCCAAATACTGTCCCAGAATTTTGATTTTTGGAATAATTTCATTTCTAGGGAAAATTGACTTCACCTGTAGTATAATTACTTTGTCAAGTTTCTGCTAGCCGTGTTTATTTTCACTATAGACTGGTGGATTTTGCCTATAGCTGCACACATATGAAATCTGGTGATACATACTTCATTTAAAACAGGAGCCACAGTCTGTTCTGTAATTTGCAGTATCCTCTGGAGGAAATGGTTATCATTGACTTTCAGCATTTCGGCTCTTTGCAAACTTTCAGCTAAACTGATTTTTTCATACAGTGTTCCAACTCATCTCAGTCCGTTACATTTCCCATATTTAATAGTGAGATTTCTTCCCTCTTTAATACTTTTTGTGAGAATACATGCAAGGAATTTCTTCTAAATACCAAACATTTAATCACAGAACTAGAGAGTGCTGTAAATGTTGCACTATGAGACAGCTTTTCAATATTTGCATCTATTTACTCAAAGACTTTTCTGGAGAAAGCTAGAAAGAATTTCTATTATGTCAGAAACCAAATCAAGCATTAATCTTTCATTTTTCTCTTTTTCTCAAAGGTTTTGCAAAATGTTATGCCAGACAGATAAATATCTTTGCAGAACTGAACCAGCAATGTCTGCTTATGGCTACCAATGACATCATCATGACATTTTGCGTGTAAATTTTTGATTTATGATACAAATGCTGCAAAAATACACATCTTCATTAAAATCTTATAAGTTAACAAGTTCAAACTTTTCATAAAGAAATGCCCAAGGGACAATAGATCTTTTCTCCAAAGACTCCTCCACATGCCTTTTGCAACACTCTGGAACAACACTAAAACATTCTGGCAGTGGGAATGTTGCTCCCTCTCCAGAATTCACTCCAAAATTTCTGTGATAGCTAACTGTGGAAGGTAAGCAGAGAGGATGACATTAGATTGTTTGAACGGACTCAAGTAAGCAGGAAAACGAAAGGGTTTGAAGCCAAACCATTTGGATCACCCCTCTCTGCAGCTATAGCTGTCATAGTCCACATGGCAGCTACAACTCTAATTTCTTTCAGCTTGATTCGATCCTTGTGTGACAATCTATCAAATGCAACAGTCAGTACCATAATCGTTTTCCCCTGAAATTCATGGAAATCACACTGTCTCAAATTCTTTTAAAAGAAATGACATGAAATTAAAACTTTTCACAATCTTTGGATATTATTTTCAGTAAGAACACAACACCTCACTAAGCAAATGTGCCAATTACATTCCCACAAGCTGAGTTATAGCACTGTAGTTCTACTCACATCTTTCACCTTGCCCTGAAATTTCCGTTTTTGCTCTCCTCATCAACCACTTCCTTCAGGCACGTCTGGATTTTTTGTTGTCACTCTGAAAGAAGTCCTCTCTGCAGGGTACATCTGTAAGACAGTTAACAGATAATTGTGAAAACAGTAAGAGTCATTACTGTACTTTTGTGACAGACAGTTTGCTTCCCTCTGCCAATCTATCTGTACTTCAGGAGTGCCATCAGCGCATCCTACAAGCAGAGAAAGTCAGCAAAGAACACCCACCAGGAGCAAGGACTGTCCAAATTAGGTGTTTACCTGGAGGTTGCTGTTTGTCTACAAAGCAGAAATGCAGACTGTCCTCTACACAAAGCAGCGCCTAAAAACATGATAATGCAAGCGCAAGGCCTCACAGGAATCCAACACTAAATAAGTTAACACCTCCAATAAAAGATTTAAGCAACATGTACGCTGCAGAAGAATGCAGATGGTGGTTAATCGCGATTCTGGGCTAACTGACATGGCAGTTATGTCACAGCTGAGACCCTGGAGCCCACGGTGCTGTCTGCTGCAGCTGCTGTGCTCAGCAGGGCCAGGAATGCTCTGAGGAAGCAGCACTCACAAGTGTCACTTTTGACCACAATAAATTGCTGATGGGCACTCGCAAGGAACACAGTTCACCTTCACAGTTTTGTGAACGCATCTCTGATTTCAAACAGTACTGTCGTGTAGAGGATTGGTTTAGTGGGTCTGTCACAGTCTCACGTCAGGGCAGTGGGTACACACCCACAGAGGGGCACAAAGCTCCCAGCCCGATGCTGCTGTCACCAACACCCAAGCGAGCTCAGTTCCACCCACATTTCATGAAGCCACGGTACAGGTATCCCCGGATCACATGCAGATGCACAAGACAAGGGGAAACAAGAAAACTTCTCCCGCAGCACTCCTTGTCAAGTGCCTCTGCCCCAGGGATCCATGGATTTAGTCTGGGGCAGCTTCCATATCCTGGGAGAAGACTGACCTTCGTCCTGGGAAGAGCTCCCAGCCCAGCTGGTTCCTTGGGGGCCGCATTGGAACCTCCCCACCCTTAACTATTCAAGGCACCCTAACCCATTTCCTTTGTGTACAACCAAGAGATCTCTATTACTTCTAAGCCAAGGGCTGCTGGTGCCTGGCCAGAAAGTGCCCTTACAGAGTAAGTTCTCAGCAATGGCAGAGGAGCAAATGTCCTGTCTGGACTCCCGTAAGTATGTGACAATAGTTTATATGCTATTCATTGCCACCAAACTGCCATGAGATCACATTCCAAAACCTAGTTCTGCATTGCATGCTGTGCATTGCTGTAACATACAAACCCATCTGGTTTAATTAACGCACTTCCGTAGCAGGAGGTATCCGTGCCTTTCAGAGAAAGATCCCTCTTCGGATGTGGAGGGGGACCTTCGCAAAGCAGACTGCCAGGGAACAATTTAAACTGAAATAATTTCATCACATATTTAGCAAACAATCAAGAAAAAAAAGCCTGTCTACATTTTACTTTCTGCTTCCACAATTATGACACCTGGAGGTGGCATGCGAGGAAAATCTAAGCTGCTATCAAAGCAAAAAATCCCATTTCTTATTGTCATGGAACATCTATTAGGTTTTGATAGAGACTGAATGCTTTTTAACATGAATTACTCTCACTCAGCAAATCTCAAACACACAATATTTTTAAAGAAATGTTTCTAACTGGGTTGCTGTATTACAGGAGCAAGAAGTGTGTTCTATCATTAGACCGCAATACATTTCCGAGGCTTTTTTCGGTGGAGGAATGCACAGATGCATCTCATTTCATTCACTCTGAGCTTTAGATACAACTCCAGCTAAAAGCTTGCAGCTATATTCATCAGTTACTCAATCTAAAAATCACAACACTTCTGCGAAAAAATCTGTTTGGTTGCACAGTAATAGTAATAAAATCCTTCACTGGAGCCCACTTAAGGTTGAAGTCAAGAACAGAAAAGATTTAAGAAGCTTCACAAAACTTCTACAAGTGTGAGCTAAAGATTCAGTTTTTGATAAAGTCTGAAAGTAAGTCAGTGGAAGACAACTTCAAGTCCTACTGGGTGCACTCTGGAAGGTCTGCGCTATTATTCCTCAGGATTTAGAAAGCTGGACGCTACTCAGATCTCCAGGATTCAAACACATTAACAGCATTTTCTGAGAAAGCTTTTACAGAGCTCTCTACACGGCAATTAGCTGTTTCCATTAGCCTCCCATTTCTATAGGAGCCAAGCACATCCACTTGAAAGAGAAACAACAAAGAGAGAAAGTAGAAACCATTATAAAATTATTCTCAGTTTTAGTAATGGTGTAATAAGAATCCTTCAATATTCAATTCTTACTGGATTTGTGGAGAAAATTCGACACTCAGCAGGGCCCAGCATTAGGCCCTGAACTCCCAAGGCACGTTTGGATGTGAACCCACTGGCCAAACAATGCAAACGCACAGACTAATTGGGACATTTTGTATCAGTCTCTAAAAGGGAGAAATTCCCTTCCACACTTGGAACTCATCTTGATGTTCCATACAGGGAATTCTTGTCACCTGTCCCATTTTGTGACCTAAAAGCAAAACCTCAGAGAAATTACCTTAATGCAAAATGAATATTTATGATGCAGTTTTTATTTGGAAGAATTGAAAGCTGGTTTTATACCTACAGATAGACGATGCAATAAAACATCACGATGGAAGTGAGGGACAGGACAGAGAATGTTCCTCCCACATCTGCGGATCCTAACCTCAAATGCAGCGGTGGAGTTGGCAGCGCTGTGCTGAAGAATCAAACAGGAAACTATTTTCTTTCCCTATCCTGCTTAAGCAGTCGAATGGAATAAAATACCAAGAATGACCAAAAGCGTCTTCTCACGTCACTGTGTCTGGGTACTAACTATGAGACTCAAAAATACTTTGCAGGACAATAGAGGTGGGACTGTCACACCTTCTGACTTCAATGGCAAGTTTATTTGGGGATTTTTTCCTCAAGAAAGTTCAGGATCTGATGTTTCACCTTTTCCAGGTACAAAACTACTACTGATTTCAGTAGAAGAGGGCTAGTGACAGCCCAAAGACAGAATTTGTGAAAAAGGGGGAAAAAAGAAAGCAGTGGATTAACTTCAAGAACACCAATGTAATACCCGCCGAGCAATGTCCTTCAGCTTTTGGAAAAAGGTCTGCAACAGGTACAGCAGCCACGAGGACAGACACATCGCTGATGACAGACGTGTGTGGCAGAGGAAAGCTGCAAACCTGTTATTTAATGGCAGTGACGGGGAGTATTTCACTCAAAGGGCTGCAGGTCTCTATTTATAGTGCAATAAAGCAGAAGCAAGCATAATGTGATGCCTCTGAGCCGCCTGCCAATGACATCAACAATCACCCAGACGGCTGGGAGACCGTCAGTCAGTCCGCACTTGAAGTTCTGTCCTTCATTCCCCAAACAGGCTCAGGAGAGTATTTCTTTGTACCTGAAGGGAAGAACTAAAGCAGAAGTGCAACAAACTGTTGGTCAGAGTGAAACAGCCCGCAGCACTCTCACAAAGTCAAACTTTTTGAAACAGGTCTTACATAGTAGCTGACAGAAATGGCAAACGCACTGTTTCATTAGCCAGGAAATCTCCCATTCTCTCTTAAGTTGAACACCTCCTACCTTATTCCTGTACGGTGTGCAGCTATGTACAGAAAAACATCCAAAAGAAAATAAAATCCTAAGATAATTGTGCTCACCTCCACAATGGTTTCTAAGTGTGGTAGGAAGCAGCTAACCACTTCTGCTCTTTGAAAATGGCCAAGAACTATAAGTGGCGAAAACTGACTGACAATGTTTTCTTTCCTTTCCAGGTGTAAGGTTTTTTAGTAAAATCATCCTTAAAACTCAGTGAAACACTGCTGTTTGCCAAATTTCAAATACATACAAAGAAAATTCCTAAATGTCCAGTTCATGGAAGTGTGTATATTCCCTCTGCGTCCTTGGGTATAAAAATAATTTTGCTTTACCAGTATGTGAAACATTTATTTAAGCATTTTAAAATAGACTCTGGCGGTACCAAAATTATGGTCTTTGCCTCACTTTATTTTCAGGAGTTCATGAGAGCTTTCCCTCTGCAACACAAAAGAGCTGAAGCCCAGCTCCTTCGGAAACTGAGAAGTCTAAAATATGTGTAACTACCGGAGGATTAGGAACAAAATCCGACACAGTGCCCTGAACAAAGGGCTGACTCAAACTTGCCTGAAACTGTTTCCAGTCTTTAATAGAGTTCAGATCAGATGCCAAAAAACCCCACAAACGAGCAAACAAGCCAACAAACAACAGAAGAAGAAGGCATGCACAGATGCTGTGAACACTTTCTGAACCGAGCAGTCCCCGCACAGGTAGGAGCATCTGCAGGACCCAGTCCGGCCCTATGCAGCTGCAACGAAAATGACACGAGCACACAACCCACTCTCCACTGCAGCCGGCAGCGTGCTATCGCTTTGTCAGATGTCTTCTGAGATGACACATGTGTCACACAGTGCATTATGCAACAGAAAAATTAAACATTCAAAGGTTCCTTTTACAGCCTGGCTATGTCTCTTAATTCATTTAGCAGCAGTGATCTCCCAGGATTCTCTTAGAAAAGTAAATGGGTTAAACTGATGAAGTATTTTTAATGTGTGTTGACAAAGGTCCAGAATGAATGTACAGTTACATTAGTTAAACTGGGGACTACTCTGCTCATCCCCAGGAAAAATGTCTTTCTCTTTTATTATTTAAAGCTTCTATTTTTTTAACATTTTATTATGTAGAAAGAAGTAGTACATCAAACGCTAATTCACTGGGAAAACATTTCTGCATTTTCTGCAAAATCATACTGGAGAAGCCGTGGAAAATGTATTTGTTTCATTTTCACGCTTCCTTAAAACTTAATCTGTACACAATCTTTTTCCTTTTCTTTCCCTATTTTCATTGCAGGGTGCAAGGAAAGAGAAAAGAAAAAATAACTTTTTGTCCTCGTGATTACTGAAAGCATTAGAGGAGGACCCTGAGTAAGGATCCAGCCCAAGACATCTCAGTCACCACCTGTTTATGCCTCTTTCTACCCAGCTATAAACTAAAAGACGTCTAGGACTCTGTCACTCTGCGGTGGTATGCCCTGACGTCTGTCTTGTCAGACAAGAGGCTTTGAGCAACCTGGGCTAGTGGAGAGTGTCCCTGCCCATGGCAGGGGAGTTGGAACTCAATGATGTTTAAGGTCCTTTCCAACCCAAACCATTCCATGATTCTATGATTCTATGAAGACTTCCGAATTCGTGTTGCACACGTGGACCTCAAAGATGAGGCTTTCCTACCCAGACCCATGAGCAGCAAAGGAAGAGCTTCCAGTGGTTCCCAGGAGCAACGGAAAACGAGGGTCCTCCTCGTGCTTCTCTGAGCTACGGACAGAAAGCACCACTGGTCTTGCTGCCTCCTGCTAATAAAAGTGACACCACTCTTCCACCTTCTTCTTTGCATTTGCCTTATGTCGGAATTTAGGATATTTTGACACTTCTTGCCAGGACATTTCTTGCCCTTGACCTCACCAAGGGTGTCCAACTCCCCAGACCGACGGCAGTGAGATACGTGGGACACTGCGCCCACGGCAACAGGACAAGTTGCTCCAAGGCAAGCTGGGCTGTCGTCTTCATAGCTTATGTCAAACTTTTTCGTTTATGCTAAACTAAACTGGACTAATTTAGCTCTGTTGCAGTAACCTTTCATTTAAATCTTAATCAGCCGGTTCTGAGTTTATTTTTAACCATGGATCACTGAGACAGTAAATTGCGAATCCCATCCAGAGTGTCACCCCTATGTAAGCCTACTTCCATTTCAATACATAACTGTCAACACACGCAAGCAGGTATTGTCAGAGGGGGCTTTGCTCTTGAAATACCATGTTCTAATGACTGACGTCATGGAAGTGCAGATAACAGTCTCCAGTAAAGCAGCAAGGTTTTGTTAAAGAAATCAATACCATCTTGAAAAGCAGTTTGGACAGAGTATTCATTCATGGCAAAGATAAAAATCAGTGGCATCACTTTCAAACCCTGCGTTTTTAGCCCTACAGTGACAAGCAGAGAAGTAAAACACAAAATAAGAACTCAAATTATGATCTTCCTCAGCGATAAATTGCTTATCTTCACCTAACAGTGCAAGGTTACATAATTTTGTATCTGGTACAGGAAGAGAACAAAGTAATGGTTTCCCAGTCTCACTGAGGAACTCAAGTGGGGTTTTTTAGGTCAAGGGATGTTTAAAGGATCACACAATATTTTCAGACATCTAATGAATCCCCATTCCTTTTCAAAAACTTCTCAAAATGACATTTCATGTCCCGCTGTGAAGTGGTGCGTTGACTATGCTACCCTTTCACTACAGATCTGTCTGCCTGTTTTCCTCCACTGCAAATTGCAGCTGTATTCCAAACGAACTGGGAGGCAACTGTGTTGTGCCTTAGTCTGCCAACAGCATTACACTCGTGGTTTAAGGGGATTTTGAGTTTGACCACAGAACCTGGACCTAAAGAGGAATTTAATTTCAGAGACCCCAGCAGTTGCCTTTGTTTATTTGATTCTTTTTAGAAGCAGAAATTTCAAGTTAGAAAATAACAGCACATGAGAAGGAAGGAACCCCTCTGTGTGAGCACAGCCCGCACCCTTAACACAGCAATGTGAACAGTGAAAGCACAACTAAAGGGGTTACACTTGTACACGCTGTCTGTCCAGCAATACTCCCTCCAGTCCTCTTCTTGGGGCATCAGCAGAAAGTGCTCAACCAGCTGGGAAGCAGAAGAACCAAACTGTAAAAAGATTTGTTGACACTTACCTTGTGTCAAGCATCATTCATGCCACTGATTCTTCTCCATTTAAACAAGAAATGGAAAACAAAAGTAGAAAGATTTCTCTTTTTCCAAAGTTAACAAAAAAGAGAACAGATTTTTATCACCTTTGCGAAAGACCTTCCCCTTTCATGCTAACATAAAAGCGGTTAGGCAGTCATGTCTTAGACAAGACTTTGCAATCTTTCCCCCTGAGGCTGAAGGCTGACCTGCCTCAAATTCTGGGATGATGCTAAAAACTGTTAAAAAGATGTGATAAAAATATATCTTTATTATAAGAAACATATGGCATGCTTGCAATGACCAATGGCAAACAGAAGCACTGGATAGCTGCTGAAGTTGTTAAAACACATGAGGAGATGGAATAGTTTAACTTTATTTATCATCAATCCTATTTAGGATTTATTGTTTCTGTTCATTTCAAGCTGATGTTACAGTCTCTGGTTCTTTGGTATATTCCTTGCTTGTTCAATACAGACCTACAGTGTTTGTGAAGCCAGAAGCGTTTCCTTCTAAGAGCACTCATTTCCATCTCCTGTACTGCTGAACTGAAGCTCAGGCTAGTATGTATTTTTATGTTTAAAAAAAGCATTTCTAGATACCAAGCTAGGCCCTGACTGCTGCTGAAAACACCTGGAAGTGTTCCCATTAAAAATAATAAGCTGGCAATTAATTCTGTATCACTTTTCCCTCTGTCCACTCCATTTCATTGTTCTTCCCAGATGAAACCTGGCAGAGAGGGAAGATGTAGTGTGACATTGCTAAGCTTCTTTTACTGCAAAAGATGGCCCACATACATGCATTAAAACACAAAGCCACAGATTTAATTCTGACAAAATTGTCAATTCTTCTAGGTAGAAATTTCCTGGTGAGAGAATGCATCAGTCTTGTGTTACAAACAGCCTGAACATAAACAGGTTTTACTGTTATTGCTTTAGATAAATTCTTTCTCCCCTTCCAAAGGTTTAAATCATTTCACACTTACAGGAAAAAAAACCCAAAAGTTTTTCAAATGGGATTCAGCCACAGCTGCTCTATCATAAATCTCAAAAATTAAAATGTGCAGTGAGACAGTTTGGCTAAACAACATCTTAATTTCCTTCACGTGAACCAGCTTGTATAAACATTAACAACAGCGGGGCTGGGGAACTTTTTCAGAATATGTAAATGGATAGACAGAGACAGCAAAGGCAAGAGGAAACGTAGCAACAAAGGAGGCTAAAGGGGAAGGCTGCAGGAGTGCACAGGGGAGCCAGTAAGGAGAATTAACAGACAAATTCTCTGGAGCCAGAGAGCACTGGAGGGAGGGAGGAAGGGAGTACATTCCCCTCAGCCAGATAAAGTAAGATCACCGGTTGACGATAATGAGAAAAACCCACTGGAGCCACTAAAGATAACAACGGGAGTGGGAAGAAAGAGAGGTGCATAGTCTGGCATCATCTGTGTAACTGAGAGAGGAATTTAAATTTTCCAATCCAAGAAAAAGGTTACAGGGATCACCCTGCAGTCTTCACAAATTAATTACTACACTATTTAAACACAATTGTCTCTATCAAAGGGCCATTCCTGAATCCTGACGGAATTCTTCCATTTCTGACTACATACGATTTCTGTGAGATACACACAGGCACCATGCCAGCCAACAGCGGGCACTCGGCAGGACCGACTTCTCAATCTATCGCAGATTTTAGCAGGCACATCAATGAACTTTCTAGGAACAGCAGTCAGGATTAACACTAAAACCAAACGGAGTATATACAGACATGGCATGCAAGCTATTTCTTACTCTTGTACAACTAGCTAAACTGGCAACTAGCCATTACTAATAAAAATATCTAATAAAAAAAAAGAACCCAGAATCCCACAGGTCTTACCTCTCACTCAATTAATCAGAGGCACATAATGAAGACACTGTGGTTCATTACATTAAAAAAATTGTTATTCCTGATGGAAAAACATGTTTTCTCCTGATACCAGCATCCAGATGGCAACTAGAAGATGAACTGTCAAAGGAAACTGGCAAGAGTTTTCCTTCCTCCAGCTAATGTGGATATTAGGTTTGCATTGGCAATACTATCCAGTAATCAGGGTAACCAGATCCAGGCAAGGAACAAACACAAAAATGAAGTCATCACAAGGCTTAGGAACTAACACGATGACCCTCCTCATCCACCAGGGACGTGGAGTCCCAGTGCAGAAGGTGCAATGTACTGTTCTAGGTAATTCCAGTGAGGTGGGTACCACTCTACACCTATGCAGGGTGCAAAGACAATTCAGGGATGGAAATCCTTCAGCCTTGCTCCAGTGGTGTTAATCAAACACAACTACCCCTAACTGGTAAGTGCATCTTGAAAAATCAGATCCAAATTCCATATTGAGTTGTTCAACAACCAGCACAAATTGAACTGTTTCTCTCTGCAGTGTTGTCACACAGCAGTGCTGTTTCCTCAACAACAGAACTATCCTGACACACAGCTAACACATGCCCTCTCACATCAGGTGCTGCAGAGTAGCTGCAGGTATGCTGGTCTGCCAGGTTCCTTCGATGGAACATCACCCCACAAAGCACAGCCCTGCAGAGCTGGAAGGGAGAACACTATTCTCTTAGAAACTTACAACAGCAACAGTTCTCTTTGTAATCTCCTGACCAAACAGCAAGACTGAGACTATTCCATAGCTACCGAAACTGGAAGGCTCTGCCACTTGGAGCTTTGCACCTGCAGTGGCACTTTGAAGGAACAGTTTCTTGGAGCCTTGGAAGAGTCAGTTTTATTTTAACAATCTGCATTAATTTTTTTCCTGCCAGGTCAAATACACTGATGATATCAGCTTGTGCAGGTACAGTTTCAGGATTGTTCTGTCCTTGATTTTAGACCTGGCATTCATATTCAAGTATTGCTGTAACACATCCATGTAGTGGGAAGCTTCAAGTCAGTTGCGTGTGTTTTATTTCTCCATAATGCCTCAAAAGCTTGGGAACTGAATGTCTCTCTCCAAGGGTGCTTGCTGAAACACAATCCACATGTCAGCATCATTTTACAGGCCTCTACCTTCCCTCAGTTATTTCATAAAATTGCCTGCCAAGCTCAACTTTCAGGATATAACGGGGAATACAGCACTCACTTTGATGATGTGATATGCTCTGCTTTCCATGATGCAGCACTCAGACCACACTCACCTACTGGCAAGGCACAATGGACTGTCTGCGTTAAATTATGGCCCACACATGAGCCGCCTTTGTCTGCCAACCCTGGAAACCACTGCTCCACTGCGAACAACAAAGGTGATTAAACACTAACATACTCTACGGTCAGTTTGGCCACGTCACTATTTCTCAGTGGCATATGCCATCAGGAAAAATAGGATACTCAGGTTTACACTAACCACTGTCTTCTGAGAACTGCTGCTACTCAGCAGCCAAGTCCCACCAGAGCCATTTCCGTGCTGGTCAAGGGCAGCAGATACCTCGAGTATGAGCTATGATCCACCTGATGGGTGAGTAGAAAGAAGTCTAGGCATGCTGAATTCTGTTACCAAGAATCCTGCAGTTTGGCTTGGCAAAGCGCAGTGGATGACAGTAACTATAATGGTGATAATAACAATAAAGTTGAAAGCAGAGAACTGGCCTAGTTTCAACCATGTAATTACAGTAGTGTAGGACACCCCCAGGGATAACGCGACCCCCAGCCCAGATAGATCTATGTCTCCTTGGCTTTCCTTCTCTCCCAGGCAAGTCTCACTGAGACCTTTCTGTGGCTCACGTTCTTTTTCCCCTCACATAGCTCTTTCACATTCCTCTTACTTGCCTGTTATATTACCACTCAAGTTGCAATACCAGCTGAAAAATACCAGGATCTGTCCTTCCATTCACGGCTATATTCTGTGCTGAACTCCGTCCAAAACAGCATACGGATTCTTACGCTCCCACTTCTACATTTGCCAGATTAACTACCTCAACCTTGAACACTTTGTTATACCAGCTTTTCTGGCCATACTTGGAGGTGCAAGTTAGGACAGGCTATGCCTGTATTTTAAGAAAATCCAAGCAACCACACATTTCTATGCTAGTTCGGAGATTGACTGCCCTCCAAACACCGGAGTGAAAATCCCTGGGACCACTCTGCACATTAGAAATATCTGGTTACATTCTCAGATAAAATGTCCTTGGTTACAGGAACAGCATCACTGTTTCAATGCATCTCATCTGCCCTCGCTGCAGTTTTCTCTCCCTATTTTTCTTAGAAGGGGTCCCAGATGATCTGGCAGGATTTGTTGGCAGCTTGAGTTCAGTCTGGCTGTAAAGGCACTAGGGACTTGTGGAACCAAGTCTCTATTGCAGCTTTGGGCTTTGTTATGGTCCCAGAGCATAAATACAGTCTACTTCCTGACTTTCCCACTGTCTCTACAACTATCCCACAGCAAACATGAGCTGCAGAGAGTTAAACTGATCTGTAGGCATTCCTCAGAAAGGCTGTTCTAAGATAAAACAAAAGACTCCCTCCTTCTAAAACAGAAGCACAAGGCCCCAAGCAAAACCATGCACACAATTAATTTGATTTGTGCATGGAAATGTGGTGAGCACATGAAAACTCAGCACATTTCTGCACAGCCTTGGGCTTCTGACTTCGTGGAAATACACCCCAATATATTAAAATCTATTTTTTATTTGAAAAACAAAAAAACCCACCATCAACTAAATTGCACAAATTTAATAAAATACGACTGCCCCACAATAGCTGAAAAAATGGATTACCTTTTTTCTTAAAAAAAAAAATAGCACTGTGGTGTTAATATCCATTTTATTAATGTAACTGTCTTTTCATCAGAAAAAAAGGAAAAAGTCAATGGAAGAATCTCTTATGCTGAGGTACAAATTAATCACCAAGTCACCAGGTGAAAGCTACTAACACAAACAGGGCCCTACATTTCAGACTAACATGAGTATGAACAGTGTTCCACATTCAGTGAGAAAATATCACTCCTGCGCCAAATTTAATCCACAAGACAAAGTTTGATTCTTTAAATGAACAAAGTAAACTTTCTGATGTAAAAAGATTTCTAGTAATGAGAATTTAGGAAAGCCTTTCTCCTAGGTGATAAAAGCAAGTCCCGCCAGGCAAGAGGGGCAGCCGGGCATTCTTCAGGAGCTTTGCCCACCCCAGAACCAAGGTTGGACACTGCTCTAGACAACAACCTAGCCCCTGCACTGCTGAAGCGCTTGGATACTGACACACAAACGAACAGGACGCGCTATGCCTTCTTCAGTATTTTAACAGAGAAGCAACAGCAGACCTGATAGAGACCCAAGTTTCAAATACTAACAGCACAAAAATATCACAGGGAACTTATATTTCAATGCAAACTTTATCAAAATGCTGGCAGTGGGAAAAGCGAGAAGAACCCTTTCTGAATTGTACCACTCTGGATGCTGATTATGGCAGGGAGACGTAAAGTATGTGTGCTGCATAAACTCAACACTTCCTCTCTCATTTATGGAGCATCCAGCCCTCTCACTGTTCTGTGTTCTGCATTGACCATGCACTGCCCGTTCATGGACACACAGATTTTGAAGCACCTAGAAAAAGGGCAAAGCATTTGCTTCTTTTTTCTGAATGATCGCCCTGGTTAGCAACACGTCGACACCAGCTGCAGCTGTTCTATCTGGTACAAATGGAAGGAATAAGGTTTCATTTATTGCTCAACAAAAGATGTTTTGTTGTGACTGTATGTTTGGGGTCTGTGATCATCCTACTGCCAAACACCTGCATTTATTCAGACACATGCAAAAGAATCATACTTTGTGATCCACATTTATGCTGTCAGATACCCACCACAGCTAGGTAACTAGTGAAAATTGACTGAAAACTCTGCTTCAACGTTCCATGTTAGCATTCTTCACACACTCTATCTAGCAAGTCTGAATAACTGAGCAACACAAGCAATCCATCTAGCTCAGCATTAGGGGAATTCTGCATCACAAATACACTGCAGAATGTCTTGTGGGGGAATTATGGCACTTCAGTCAGTTTTGCTTTTTCCTTCATATTTTTCATGTCACTTCTGACTTGCTTCCTTTTATCTGACTACTGACATCTGCCTGTTGGTTCTATGTGAGGTGGAGTATTTTATTTATTTATTTTATGATTGTAGATAACACAATCTATATATGCATTTTAAGAAAGAAGACTTCACCTGACTTGTTCTGTTTAGATTGAAGCTATATTATCAGCTGAAAAACTAACAAGAATTTCCAGAGAGCAGTGTTGTGTCCCATACGTAGAAGAGTAGCCACGTATCATCACCAGTTTACTGACAATGCCAGAAGATCTGAAGAAAAATTCTCAGCATTGCCTTCTCAAGCTCTTAGATACTAAAAAGTTTTCTTCAGCTATGGCAATAGAGATTAAACACGGAAGCGAACCTTTATCTTAAGCTATTCTTTCCTGTACAACTGTTGGAATAGCAGTTATGCTGCAGGTCATCATGTCCTTCAGCTTTGGAAATTCCAGTTGAGCTCTTCCATGGCAGTGACACCAAACATGTCTTTCCTTGAAACACCTAAGATGGTAGAAAAGCTGATGCAATGAACAGTTCCTCCAACACATCTTAGTGCAACCTTGAAGCAGGGGTCACTAGTCGTAGCATGGTGGCCTCCACAGGTGCATTAGTACTAGCCAGCTGTATTAGAACCGAGAGGCCAAGACTTTCTTCACAGCAAGAAGCCACAGCCGCTGAACTGGTACCACTGGGATCTGTTAAGAGTTACTGCAACTCAATCACTCTTTTTTTGTGGCATGTGAAGTTAGAAAATAACTCGAACAGTTCACCTGGCTGACAACAAGAAACCCTGGAAGAAGCTTGGCAATTTCTGGATTAGCTTCACACTTAATTAAACTTGGTTGATGTTCAAGGACAGTGAAGTCATATTGCATCATTTCTGACATTTGCACATTTCCTCTTGTTTTGTTCCTTGTGTATAATAAATTACTTCCATATGTATTTTGAATTTAATGAATGCATCAGAGACTCTATATTATCCATAGTAATTACCCTGCAGTTTTCTAAAAAAAGCTTAAAAGAGAGTAGAGAGAAGTTTACTCTGGGTATCAGTTCCTGCCGTGTTTGGTCACCTGTTCTATTCAAGAGAAAAGAACATAAGAAATAGTGCTCTGCTTCTGATTCATGGTAGAATGAACTATGCTTTCTCTAGAAATGCCCACAATGCTGGGCAAAACTTGGAGAACACTAACAAATAAGTACAGATTAAGCCTATAAGGCAGATTTTCCATCTATTCCTCCCAATCATGGTCAGTTTACAACAAAAATCCTGAAAACTCCTCTTTTTTACATTTGTCTTTCTAAAGTACCTGTAAAGTTTCCCACTGCTCTTAATAAACACTAACGTTCATTTTAAAGTCTTTATGATTATGTTTTAATAACTTATCTTGTCAATTAATACAAGGGATGTACTATACTGAACAATAAAAGATAAAAACCCCATCAACAGAAGGCTTTTGAATTTTTGTTAATGTTTGCCTTTGTTATTTTTGAACGTGTTGCCTTTAGAGTCCTGTTCAAGTATGAGAAATTTACACCAGCCTACACGTAAAGAAAAAGGAAGGTGAAAAGTCAAAGGTGGTCTCTCAATTTAGAATAATGTAAGCAATGAAGACAGAAAATAGGCATGAAGAGGGGGGAAATCACAAATTCCATTGTTAGAGCACTGTTAGAAACCCAAACCAGTTTACATCTAGTACTGCTCTTCAAACATTTACCTCATTGTTGGGGATAACAGTGCCAGATAAAAATGCTTTCCAAATATTTTATTAATAGTCCAGTACTTCAGTTACCAAGTAATCTTTCATAAAAGTTTAAGGACCAGATATTTCCTTTCCATCTTGTAAATGACCACTTACATTTCAGGGCAGAGGTTATTTTTTAAACAGCTGTGGAGGTTCTAAAGGTCAAGAGTACTCCTTTTTCACAGGCACACCACTCCTCTTGCGTAGTCATATGCTATGGCTGTTCACATTTATTTTAAACATCCCCACTCCTGACTTAGGTACGTAAGGAGAGCTACAACACTGACACTGCTATTTGCCTTCTGAGGGTCACAAAGCTGTCAGAGTTTTCCAGACAAAATAGTCCAATAGCAACATCCATAAAGAAAAACTCTACAGCTCTTGTAGTGTTTCAGAGCATGGACTTTGAAATGGAATCTAGCGCTGACCAGATGAAGCACTGCACAGAGAACGGACACTGTCTGACACGGCGTGCTCAATTATTCATCACACCAGCCATTTCATATCTATATTTAATTAGGCAGCTTAAAAGAAACACAAGCAATGTTATTTTTACAAAAGATTCCATGTGCTATCAGTATTTATGGCGTCTTTTCATTCTTAAACATATTGATTTATTTTTAAAAAGATCAAGTTCACTCATGTAATTGGAACAGGATTTTCCTGACAACGCTGCAGGTTCCAGTAGCTCAGCTGAAGCTTACCAAGCAGCTGTTACAGCACCAGTGTCGGAAAGGCTGTCAAAACAATTTCTCAGGTAGCACATGAAAACTTTCCCTTCATCCTCCTCAGGGCCATGCTCCACTCCTTCTAAGAATGACATGGAGATATACTGGAGACACCAAACACATGGAGAATATTTAATATCTGCTTCACACACATTGGTTCTCTTTTGCACTTTTTCCCTTCCCAAGTACTCACAGAGCAGCCGTACAGAGACCAGCCTTTAATTATCAAACCCAAGCATCCTCAACTGGATCAAGTAAGAAAAGATGCAAGAACAAGTTCTTCAGACTTCCCCATTTAAAAGGAATACTTTTATATAGGATTTTAGCATCCAAGGGATACACAGCTACATGTGAAATTTTCACAGGTAAAGTGTAAATACTCAATCCAGGAGAAACAGCTACTTAGGAGAAGAAAACTAACTGGAATTTTGTACTTACTCAGCCTTTCCCCTCTCCAGTGCGCATGCTAGCAAGACTGCCAGCTAAGGGATTAGCTTTTAACACAGTAATACCCAGCTACAAGGAATTTAACTAGTTTAGGTTAGCCTTAAAAGAATTCTCTTACAAAGCCATTGGCAGAGCCACTCCATCACTGCCATAAACCAAACCGGGACAAGCAATCCCAGTGCTCTTAACCTAGATTTATGACTTACTGCTACCAACTCCAGAAAACATCAACAATCGTTTGAGTGGCCGGATTAAAGTCAGTTGCATGGGAATGAATGCAAGTCTCGTCAACTTCAATTAACACATGTCCACCTTGCGCAGTCCTGAATTTGACTCAAAATAAATAATGAGAACTTGAGTCAGGATACATGACATACAGTACAGTTTCAGCTATATTTTGGAAATCTGACAGACTCAGGTATATTCTCTTCAAAATTTTCTTGGTTCTCCTCACAGAAGCCACACATCCCTCCCACAGAACATGCAGGCTGATGGCCATCTTGACTTTACACTGTCATTTTATTCAGAAGGCACAGCCCGCTACTCAGTACCTCCCAAACAAGCTTGCTCTTAACAATCCAGATGCGTGGCATCTGCTGCCCAAGTTGTAGCAGAGCTTTTCATCTGTGTACATCTATCTCTACTCCACTGCAACAGCTGTTCATGCTGAGATTTGTCTTTTCATAATGGTTTTATTCTCCACAGTAATCTAAATCCATGGACCAACTAGAAAATGAAAGTGGCATACAATAAAATATGCTGGTTTTTAAACTAAGAACATACAAAGCAGAACATTCCTTGCAAAGAGCAAGAACAAGTCAAGAGCTTGCTCATTAGATATTGAGAAAGGGGGGTTTACCATTTACTTGAACTGTGTGCACTGTGCAGGACAATTATAAACAAACTGCTGAGGTATCTTCAGCATACGTGCTAAACAAACAAAATAATAAACACCACGAAACTGTAGCAGCTGGGAGTGGAAGAGTTACTGCACAAGGCCCAAAGGAACATGAGGCACTGATGGGCCAGCGAGGTCATGCTCCCTACACTAGAATGTACACTGGTGGTGGGGGGCAAAGTCAGAAAAGCAGCTAGATAAAATCTCTGAGAACTCTCTTTTGGGTTTTTAAAGAGTTATTCCTTGCACTAAGAACAGTTTCTAATTGGTTGGCACCTCCCTCTGGTTTGACAGAATTCAAGTATCTGGAAAAAAAAACTTTCTGCAATGCTAGATTCAGAGTCATCACCTTTCATAGTGTAATCTGTCAGATGGAAACAGAATCCTGCAGGAAAACATAATACAGTTATGCATCAAAATGAATAAAGCTCCTGATGGAGTCCTCTGAAGGAGAATAACTCTATACTGGGCCTGTCTGGAGCTGTAATGGCCTGCATTTGTCATCTCAAGGGTAAACTCTGCCATGTTCCACCGAGAGGCAATCTGGAAAATGATGGAAGCACATCAAAAGAAATTTTGACTTTCTACAACAGCACCACATACACCTCATCTGGTTTAAGACTTCAAATTGGTTTTGAAGCCGAACATTGATTTTTTCTGAAATCTCTGCACTCCATACCAGTAGTCAACAGTACCTGCACAACGGTGCTTCCTATTCCGTGACTTCTGAACTCTGATATTCTGTTGTTCATTAAGATTCTCACACACTTGTCACATTAAGCCATTGTGACAAGGAAAAGGATCAATGCTCTGATCTTTCATTAAGATTGACATGAAAAAGTTTCAAATTTTTCAAACTTTAAAGAGCTGGTAAAAAACCAGTTCAGCTTAATAATGGCCAGAAGATCTCATTATTTGGGGGCTTACTTATTATTTACTCTCCTGTCAACACGGATTGTATTTAGTCCTTGCAGACAATTTGGAACTCTTACATTTTTAAACACATCCCACTCCCCGCCATGAAGTCATGACTGCTCATTTGTGTTCCTACAGACACTGGAGCCAACACACACGCTGTAATAAGGGTGACTGGGAATGGATCACAGGAAGACAGAAGCATTTTATTGTCTTCAAGAGACGCTTGTCTGAGTGCTGTGGGTGCCTGACAGCTTTTTATTTTCTGTGTGGCTTGACGCCCGTTATCAGAGCAAGCACAGTCCTGCCCATTTACAAAGGGGGGTTGGAATTCTTTGATGGGTGCCAACACTGGCTATCACGGTTTGTATTTGTCTTCTGTGTGCACTGTAAAGCATTAGTATTTTGCTTAACTTCTGTATAATTCAATATTTCTTTCTTTAGCCCACCGTGTGCTAAAATAACACTTTTTATTCCCAATCCCTAAATGTCATTCTGCAGAAAAATGTGTATGGAAAATTATTATGTTATGAAGATTAATTTAAACGGTTGCCAAAAGTGCACAATTTTAAAAGAGTAAAAGCAAAGTACTGTAGCTTTTAGCCAGAAGAAATTTTGACTCAAAAAATCTCATTTCATATACACAATAATTTCCCCAAAGAAATAATGCTGTTCTTGTTTACAGGGTAGGATGGATCTCTTCTGAACACTGGCATAAAAGTTAAGATTAACTGACAAGAAGCATAATTCAGCTTCAGTTCTCTTGATTAGGCATCTATTGGCAGAATAACAATTAACTTCAGATGGAAATATGAAATCTAAATTACAGTTGCTAAACCTAAGAACAGCAAAGAGAAGATTCTATTATAAGAAGATATATTCAAATTACATACATGGCACCTTTAATTTAGGAGAGTGGGCTCATCAGGAATGGCAGAGATGTGGATAGATTATGAAGTTCAGTATTTCTTTATATTCCTCAAACTTGATCATGAGCAACACAAGATTGTACCTTGTTTTCTCTTCAACTTTATATACAAAAACTCTTAAACAGCTTCTCAACCACAATATGTATCTCTCCTCTATATGCACCTTACCTCATGTTCCACTGGACGTAATTTCCATCCCAAATCTTTCAAAAATCACTCACTCATCTCCTGAAGAGACCAGGACCTGTGCTTGAAACTTCAGCAGAATAACACCTGATAATACAAGCAGCTTGGCAAGTGGGCCTGCAGCTATGAGAAAATACGTCTGGCTTCCTATCTGCACTTACAGAGCATGGACCAGTGAGGGACAGATGCCAAAACATCAATACACTGATAAAAAATGCTTGAGACAAAGCAGTCAGTCTGTTAAGTGAAACTACTTGCAAAACAGCTTTTCATTAGGCAGCTCTTAGCCATTCCTATCCTGTGTGTAATTACTACCTGACGTATTGTTTCCCTAAAGTTCAGTTTACTTTCCCACCCACCTGCCCCAACGTGGTTGAGCTAGAACTAAAAGAGCTAAAACATACACACTGAAACACAGCCTTGCTAGACTGTTTTGAAGGTTTTACTGAACTGACAGAACCCAAAGGGAAGGTTTTCTAGACATACTCCCCTCATGCAGTCTGTAAACTCCTCCAAAAACCCAGATCAAAGAAAATCACATTTAACTGGACAGATGTTATCTTCCAGCACACCCTGATCTAGCTCATTAAATAACCCAGCTCTCCCCCTTGTGAGCTCGCCATCTTTCTTTCACGAAGACTGAAGTTTAACTATGTTCAGATGTACCTGTTTCATCTCAGGAGGCACAGCTGACATTTGCAGCCCTCCCAAACCTCCTGCTGCTGCGCTGCACAGCAGGATTACTTCTATAGTCATCACTAGGACAGCACAGCTGAGAAAACTTCCCTGACTGTAATGAACTGGCCTATCCCCCATCACATCTCTTCTTGTAGGAGACATTCAGCAGTGAATTACCTTGAAAAGTTATTAGTGTAGATACATCAGGACATCATAATTCCACATTTGCTGCTTTATCTGCATGGTAATGTCCAGCTGCAGCCTGTATTTCTACAAAAGCAGTTCCAAAAGTATGCTGTTTTCTTTGCTAAGTACATCAAAAGCACCAAATGGTTAAGTGGGTACTGCATAGAATGAGATTTGAAGTTATTTTATCTATTAAAAAAACCTCAATTTATTCATACTGTTAAAGTGGTCTGTATCATGCACATAGCAAAAAGTGAAGAAAAAGTGCTACTTATCGCCCGTGTGAGATAGTACTGAAACACTGGATGGTATTCAAACACATGTAAGTATAACCTTAGAAGGAGAAGGAATGGAAACACTCAAGTTAGATCTCCAAATCAGCCATTGCTTTGCTTTCTTTAGTTTCTTAACATTCCACCCCTATGATGAGCAGCTTCACTCCATTTGGTAACAACAAAAGGGTTTTGGAAAGTGTTCTCTTCATCTGGTGGAAGTCACAATTCAGAAATCACAGTTTGCACATTTATTTTAAAATGCGTGCGACAGAAGAGCAGTTTGCAGGATTCCCTCCATCTTACGGAGGAAGGCTGTGAGCTGCCAGGCTGGAGTCACGCTTTCTCACTCTTTTTTGCCCATGTAAACTTTGAGTTTTTTGTTTCCTAACAACAGTACAGCTTTTTTCCTAAACCAAATGAAACACTTATAAGAAAGCGTGCATAACTGAACATCAAGCAATAAGTACCTAAGCAGATCCAA
The DNA here is from genome assembly GCA_013400615.1 of Syrrhaptes paradoxus. Lineage (NCBI taxonomy): Eukaryota > Metazoa > Chordata > Aves > Pterocliformes > Pteroclidae > Syrrhaptes > Syrrhaptes paradoxus. Next base: position 100,588 of record VZTO01001365.1, read on the forward strand.
TCCTGCAGGTGGGAGTCACCCTGTGCACACAGGATCTCTGACGAATGACAAAGGATGACTATGGGACAGAGAAAGCCACTCTGGTTTTCAGCAGTGGAAGGACCTTGTCTTCTGTCCCGCTCAGCAAGAGCTGCAGACACCAGAACCTCTTTAGCATTGAGCAGAACAATTGTTATGTTTGTGTGCTGGTCTCACCCTGTGAGGGTTCTCAAACTGCCAGCTTTTCTGCAGCTAACAGAACAAATCTACCTCACCATCACACTGCAAGGAAAGACTCAAGGCAGTACGTATTTTAACAGTCGTGTCTCAGCTCTAGAAAACAGAAATGTTCATTGACCATACCCTGCCAGGTAACCACAGAAAATCCTGCTTTAGAAAATACAAACTCCAGAAACATTGAACTTTTTTGGTAGAGGATAATTCTAGCATGTTGAATTGCATCACCTTAAATAGAACCCAGAAACAAACGGCAGAAGTATATGCTATGTTAGAAACTTCTACAAGATTTCAAACATTCTTGCACTGCTGCTTTTTACTGTAAAAAAGCAAACAGCCCAAGTGAGAATAACTTGGAAAAATGCAGCAGTACTGAAGAAATGTTCACATGCAGAGATAGAATCAAAGACAGGTTTTCAGATGTGTCTCATGATGAATATGAAGGAAACACATTGAAACCCACTGTGAACAATATTTTCAAACTTAGAAATTTTGTTTTCAGTACTTCTGGGTGTTCAGCTTCTAGTGACTTGAGGGATACCTCTGCCCACCTACCACTTAGATCTTTGGCAACTTAGCTTGTCTTTCTGTGTCCTGTGCTTATTATACCGTGCCCGTGCAGAATTTCACAAAAGCTAGAATGGAGAAAAGCTTTTTCTGGCAAGAGTAAAATATCAGCATTTCAAAACACAGGATAACAATGACTGTATTTCCAAAAATACAAGCTTCCATTTGCTTCCATCTTATATCTTACTTTGGCTATCACTCAGGAAGGCTATTAGTATTTAAAAGGGAAATGTGCCAGGATACTTTTAACACAGTATTTTGAAGTTATTCCTGAGAGATCATCCGATTAGCCCCAGGGAAGTCATGATTTCACAGCAGGTTATTAATGCAGTTTTCCATTAAAGGAGATGCATACAAACAAAGCAGGTCACAGCTTAACAAAATGAACAGTACAATTACATCTGCAACTAAAGCATATATTATGACCAACATTTTCGATTAGATTTTTTTCAGATGCAATAAATGCAATAAACACACTCAATAACTTTCTTTTAGCAAAATTTATTCATGGAAAGTCATTGGAGTCACCTCCTCAGGTGTTTATTCAATCAAGCTGCTCTTACGCCAGCAGCTGAACTCTTTAAATGTAGCAAATGGTGCAGCAAGGTAACCTGTAAAACTTCAGAGCTTCAGAAAGAACTTCCTAAGAACTGAAAAATTTCAGAACTTAATCTTTTGAGTCTCAGCTGTGATTGTGCATGAGACAAACACAGCTCAAAGGAGAGGAATAATGACACTGACCTACACCTATTCCTGAGCCTTTGCACCATTAGAGAAACACTGCATATCCACATATCTTGTATCGCCCCCTTTTCATTGCTTTCTAAGCTTTCTCCGTATCTCAGCTCAAACAAACGAACTTCAGTTGCATTCTTATCTTATCAGAGCCTGATACAGAAGACTAAGGATTATTATTCCAACAAAACCTTACAGGGCTTCTCCACCACAAGATGAGAAGAAAAGTGAAAACAAAGTATCACTTGTCAATACCTTTAAAGTAACTAAAGCTGTAAACTCAGAATTCATCTTTAAAAAGCTGCTATCTGGATAGCAGCTGATTCAAATTTCTAATCTCCTAAAATGCTGCAAGCAGAAACAGTTAATTTTTAAATCCCAAACAATCTGGATTATTCCTTCTAATCCCCATTAAATCATATGAAAGATAACACAAAACTATTTTGTTTCAATCATTATTAACAACATCTGAGAAATCTTACCCTTTAATCTCCACATAACTGAAATACTAAGATGACTATATCAGCAATCATTTTGCTACACCTGTCAAAAATCATGAGTCTTCCCAGCTCTAAATATGCTGGCAACAGGGAGGCTGTAGCCAGGGTCACCACTATCACAGAATGTTTCAGTGTTTATCTGAACACTAGCAACGTTCACACACGGTGAGAAGGAAGCAAGAACTGCCACTCACCAGAAGTAGATAAGTACTATTATCCCCTACAAACAGGACTCTTAGGATCTGCTCTTGTTGATGTTCAGTTTTCTCTGTTCACCAGACCTTTGCTTGGCAAATGCAGATACAGTCTCTACCACCATCACAACCATCAGTGCAGAACCAGGCACCTAAACCAGTTAAGCTGTTTCTCCATGTCTGCACCGTACACCTGTGGCAGCCCCCAAAATAGTGCAAGAGCATCTGCACAACTTTGTGTGTGCGTGTGCGCGTCTAGGAACTTGGGAGCGACTCCAGTTAACCAACCTCACACCGCAAAGCAGGGGCAGTGGCAGAACCGGACTCAAGACTCCCCTGAACTCCTCCAGTACAGTTACAAGTCTCACTGGAGTTACCAGGGCCTTGTCCTGGCGCGGCACGGAGAGCCATGCTTTCTTCCACTATCGACTCATGCTCTAGTGGCCATCCTTCATCATCAGACACAGCACTTTGCATCTGCTGTTCGCTCTTTCTTTTAGGATAGGAAAGGAAGACATTTAACTGGTCAACAGACCAGAAGTTTTGGGTTTTTTCTATTTTAACATGCCATTCCCAGGGGTTATCTCACTGAGTGAGAGGGAATAATAACACACTTCTGGAATGGGCTTGGTGCTTCAGCCAGATTCTCTCTTCTCACTTCCGCCTGAGTCACTCTCTGATCCCCCAGGCTTCTCCACAGCTGGGTGTCAGATTATTTTGGCTGGGAGTTGTACTTGCACAGTTGGTACCACCTGCTGTAAATTCTTCAGTCCTTGTTATCTCTGCAGCAGCTTTTGGCCTTTCAAAAGCTAATTCAGTAAAGAAAGAGGAAGGGACAGTTTGTGCTTGATGTTTAAACTGAAAATGTGTTTTCCAGAAATTCTTCAGACTGATAGTTTTGATTATATTTTAAGAACTCACAGCATGTCACAATGAACTATCAACTCCTGCTGCTGCTATCCTTTAAAGAAGGCCAAACTCTATGCTGCCAGGCTGGATATCAGTGGTATAAATCCAACGCAATGCCAAAGACCGCGACGGAATTACTTTACTCACAGGTGACAGAGCTACTCTGAAGTTGTGTAAATAAAGAGAACAAAAGTTCACTGTACTTCTTTATATAGATAAAACCCAAGCTATTAGGCACGAGGCAGACTCTAGTATTTTTTTGTTTATCCCACTACTCACAACAGTCAGCATTTTTAGAGACAGATGTTTTCAGTACTGAGGATGCCATCAGCAGAGTAACAGGGGAGGTAATACAGATAGTAGTTGTAGTGGTTACAGAACCAGCTGAATTTATATTCCTGTGTTTAAACAAGACTTACTTAAACTCAGTGTAGCTGGAAGACCTGAACATTCCACACAAATTTAACATCAAAAAGTGCATTCAGATTGCTGCAGTCAGGCGATAAAGGTATGGACCCAAACTAGTCTGAGAGATGCTGATGAACACTACAGTTAGAATAAATTCTGAATTTGAGCTGAGACAAATTTCACAAGTCAAACCCACAGCTAAACCAAAAGTAGGTCTGACCAGGTCAAATTTAAAGAAAGTTCTACACTCACTTTGCTGTACAGGTAAGCTGATTCCTTTTTAGTGCTCTGTGGTCTTTTTACAGGGTAGTCAGAGAGAAGGCAGCTAATTATGTTTTGGTTATCTTTAACCTGAAAGAAAAAATAGCAGTTGTGGCTACTATGAGAAAACTGGCCATTTGTTTTCTGCCTTTCCCTTATCTTCCACCCTGTCCAAAACAAAAGCTTAATCCAAAGCACCGAGACATGGAGTAGGGGGAAGGAAGTATTTTTAGGTTAAGTGTATTTTGCCCTTCTTCTCTGGAAAGTAAACAAGAAGAAGTTCATACTTGTTTGCAGTTACGAGTAAGAATAAAGTATGACTTAATAACAAAATAACTGGGTATTTAACAGACCCTGTCTATCTCCCTAAAAGATACAGAAGGATGTAATGCCACAGAACCTTATAAACTGCAAACAGGTAGGATGGAAGAAAACAAATACTTCATGATTTATTTTAAACATGCATTCAAAGATCAGAAAGCAGCACTAATCACACACACCTACAGTATGACGCATATAGTGCCTGGTTAATGTGTATTTTAATATTCACATATTATCAAATATGCAAATATAAATTATTAGAGAAAACACACTTCAAATTGTTTAAGCCAGCCATGTGTTACCAAGATAATTCTGACAATCCGTTTCTGCACTTTATATTATAAAATCTTTGAAACTTTTCCTGTTCTCTGCAAAAAAAGCATTTTTCTATCAATTTTATGCATATTTAGAAGAACACCCTAGTTCAAAATCTTTCCCTGCCCAAATAGGTGGGATCTCTAAAACTTCTTAAGGAATTTAACAGTTCTGGAAACTCTTAGTAGGCTACTAAATCCCCCTATAAATCCTGGCAAATTCCCAAACTGCCCGTTCTCACAGGGATACATGGCCTAATTACAAACCCATTAAACACTGTAAGTTCAAGGGTCTGCTTAAACCCTGGAATTATTTGATCCACTTTACACTAATAGCTTCAGTGACACAGAGAAGAGCAAAAAAGGACAAAGCCAATAGAAAAATAAAGTAAAATCAGGGTCAGAGATCAGGCAAACTAAAAACACAAGAAAAGTAAACGGCAATTGAAAAAGACTAAGGGAAACACCACTTAGATAAAGGGGAAGACTTCCAGCTAAAGGGGAAAAAAGAATGCTGCTTGCATTGTACAAGCTATCTCTTAGCCAAGTGTCAGCAAACTAAGAAAAGATGTTCCGATGCTGATGTCAGGCCACCTCTCTAGGTAGCAAAGGCGCAGGACCAGCTCTGTCTCTGCTGTTCAGCAGGGGCCACAGCCAGTTGCTGCCAGTGAGTAGGTGTCACTGTAGAACTCCACCTGGCAGAGGTGTGAGGAAGCTCCTAAGCTGCAGGAAGAACAGCTATTTGCTTTTGTTATATATGCTGAATTTTACGTATGCTCAGGCACCTGCAACTGTGCTCTATGCAACTACATACCACACAAAAGCACCTAAGTAAATAGCCCGATTTCTCAGGACAGAAAAGACATCCCAGGTCTGGCTCTAATTGCTAAAGCTACCAGAAGATTTGCCAGAGGGTCAAGTGAAGGCAGGACAAGTCCTCACTGAGACCATCAGCAGAGATTCATTTTCCCATTTTCAGATTCATGTATACAGCAGCTTTGCCCTTTCCTATTTTAAGGTAGAAAAACTAATGTAAACCATTATGAAAAACTATCATTTTTCTCTCCCAGATCTATCATTCAATGTGACCTGAGAAGGATGGCTTGGAACAGGACAACTCTCACTGTCTTCTGATAGTCCAGAGTTAGGGGGTTTTTTCTCCCCATTTTCTATACAGTTTATGCAAGCCTTGTACTTTGTAATTCAGGATTAAGAAAAAGACCAAAAAGAGACATTTAAGTCATGGACTTTGTTCAAATTATCTCATTGTCCAGGGACGTGGAGCCAGCTAATCTGTGACATTGAAACAGAACTTATTTTTCTTGCAGACTACTTGCTTATGTCATTTGGATGGTTAAAAAGACTCCGAACAAGGGTGCAAGCAGCAAGAAAGAACAGAAAAATGTGCCTATTGATTTGCCACTATGCAAGGCAAGGTGGTATTACTTACTGTGCTAAGTTGTGGCTGATTGTTTTCCAGTGACCTAGACATTACTTATGAATATTTTCAATCTGTCATCCTAAATTTAGGCATTTCTTTCCTCTCATTTTGAATACCTTCCAGCCTTAATAATCTTCTTGATTATAACTATACTCAACACTCATAGCAAACATGGCCTTTAGTGTTTAGCATGTTTATTAGGCTTGCAGTACGTCAATGGCTTGCTATTTTAACAGAATATGACAGTGAAAAGAATCACACCCTTTGGCATGGTATAACCCGATCAGTGGCTGCACCACTCTCGACATTTTTCCAACCTACTGAAGAAATAGTAGAAATAGACATACTTTAGTATCTGTTCTTCAAAGAGTGTGTCTCTCTTGACAGAGGCCTCCTCATCTATCAACAATCTGATGTGGTCAACACACAATATAGACGTGCAGTACTTCACCAGAATGCTATCTTATACATAACTCCCACACAGCACTGCTATGCCCTACTATTTATATTTAGTTAATAAATAATGTGTTTGACATTCTGAACAATTCAAAATGTTGTTGAGACAGGATGATTGGATTTGTGCATGTGAGGTAAAAAACAAAGAGGGCTGGCATATAAATACAAAAAAGTCATTGCTTTAATCCACTGAAATAATATTTTTTCTCTTGCTGCTTTGTTGTACTTTTAATTTTCATACTAAGATGCCTAGGAGGAGATACTCACCATATCTTTGATTAAGTATTGATGACATTCATTACCAGCCTCTAGAGAAAGCAACGGGGCGCATGTTTTTCAAAGATGCTGTGGCTCAGTGAACTCAGCAATATGTGGTCTCCAAACACATCCAGATAACTGTCACACTAGAAGAAAAGTGGACCTTGAAGAGGCAACTCACGCAAGAGCTCTTTGAGTGCAAGTTGGCACTCTCAGCTCTGAAAGAGTATTTATGCCGTAAGGCAGAGGAGTCATCAGCTCCTCAGGCATGCCCTATCCCAGCACCCACATTAAAAGAGCTCACCTAAGACTTTACACTGTATCGCTCAAAATTTCTAACACCAAGTGCAAGGCTAATTATTGCTTGGTAACTTAGACCACTCTCACAATCTGTTCTGTTACTATGAAAAAAAATGAGTCCATCTTTCTCAAGTACCATGGGTAAGTATTCTTCACCCATCAGTGCACTTAGCTGCAGCTTTATACCTTGGTTCTGAAACAGAACAGTTTCAGATAGTGCCAAGCCGTACTCAGGTAAGTTATTCTGTGATCACAGTTATCTCAACAGGGACATTTCAGCAGGCACATCATTTGTGAAGCGGCATCAGGGCTTGGAGAGAGGATTTTGAATGGACAGCAGTACTTCCAGAACTTCCATGCAAGTCATGCCACCTTCCCGGCACCATGGCTGAAGCTCGTCTCACTGCCCAGGGAAAGTGAGGCATATTTTCCCGAGAGCAAGCTGCCTGTGCCATCTGGAGGCTGCTCCAGATCTGGGGCTAGGTGGCAAGGCATTTGACAAATCAGGTGATAGCACATAGCTTCTGCCATCTCTTTCTCCATTCCATACTTGCTCCCTCTGTGATAACCAAGTATCTGGGTGCTCTTTACCAGAATGGATCATCTCAGAGAACCTCTTTTTTCCTACAGAAGTTCAGCAAAGTGTGACTTTTAACCTACAATTCCACCTCACAAACAAGCCTGGGTTCACAGTCCATATAAGAAAAAGCATGTATGCATCAATGGCAGCAGAAGTTTCACTACCATACAAATAAAAATACTGGGTATACATAGTTAAAGGAAAACAACCAATCAAACAAAATAATTAGTCCTTCACAGCCATTTCTTTTCAATAAACATGTCATGGCATGAAATCTATGAAAAACAGCAGATAGATTAGTACAAAACATTCTCTCTTTATTTGTTAATCTCCTTAGAATTTGGCTTCTTATAATTTATTTTGTGCTTCAGGATGCCTCTTTGACACTGTGAAAAGGCAGCCTGCAAGCAAACAATAGAAGGCTTCTCCTTTTGATTTTTTTCTGCTAGATTTTTTTTCTAATAAATTAAAATGTTTTTTTCTTTCGTTACTTCTAGAAAAATTCTTATGGATTAAGCCGAGTCATCTGTAAACTATCAAATGGATCCAAAGACCTGTGCTCCTTGGTAACTTTAATTATCTTGTACAGACACACCAGGCATTACGATTCAGCTTCAAACAGTGCTACAGTCCAATGTATTCTTGGCCTCAACCTCACTATTTAATAGGATTTAGTTGCTAACATTTAGCTCGAAGAAAGACAGAGCAAGCACATTCTTTACAAGTTCCTAATTCAAAATATTCCCCCTCATTCGTGACCCCTATGTATCTCCCAGCCCATGCTCCACTCTTTGGTCCGTACTGCTACTGCCTGTAAAAAAGAAACCCCAAAACACATTCCACATTATCACCTGAGGCCACCGTGCAGGCCTCTTCCCTGGCACATAGGGCCACCTCCAACCACCGGCTCTTCAGAGATGTCACCTCTGCAATCAAGGCAAATAGGAAACTGCTGGCGCCAAGGCCTGAGAATAATTAAGATCATGACAATGTCAACAAAACACAAGCAAAGTTTAGCCCTTTGAGACAATATATGCAGCTAACTTCTCCAAAAAAGAAAAATACATACATTTAAATGTGAACTAGGTTGCCAGGAAAAGGCACAGATGGATGAAGGTGGCTGATAAGTCTTGCTAACGACAGCCATGCCGGATGACTACTAAGGACACTGCTGAGGCACCTCCCGACACAGCCCCACAGGGCCCACACACGGGCTCCCCGACACCTCCCGTCACAGCCCCACAGGGCCCACACATGGGCTCCCTGAGGTAGCACCCACACCCCCGCCGGTCACTGTAAGACAAGTCACAGGTCCCCGCCGCTCATCAGGGAGCTGAATCTCCCCGGAACCCCCAAAGGAACACAACCCACAGCCATTACCGTGTCCCCGAGGGCGCCGGTCCCCTCCCCGACTGCGCACAGCCCGCCTCCGCCTCCGCCGGCCCCGCTGACGTCTCCCCGCGCACGACTGGCGCCCCCTAGCGGCCGCGCCCCGCCCTCTCTAGAAGGTTCCCGGGGCGGGCCGAGGCGGGTGGCGGCCTCTCCTCACAAACAGGCCACTTGCTGTCAGCTGGACGATGCCGTTCCACGGTTCCTCACGGTTCCCCACGCTGTGAGGCCAAGCTGCTGGCTCCAGGGTGAGAACCGCCCTGTGTGGCACGCAGACAGATGAGCGTGGGGCAGAGGTCGCAGGGAGCGCAGCCCTGGCCTGGGGTAGGGGTAAGGCGGCAGGAGCTTCGCCCGCAGCTCAGCCGTGCTGCCGAGCCCGGGTGCGAGCAGCTGCTTGGAAGCGTGGTGTGGTGTGGGCTCCTTGTGTTTGGTGCTGCAGCTGTTCCCGGAGTACATGCCTCCCTGTGCTGGTTTCCTCGCAGCGCTGTGGGTTTGGAGTCGGCTGGCAGAGGGGGACCAACTGAGCTTGGAGTCATATTTGCGCTGTGCAGGAAACCTGGCAGGTAGTTCATCTATATTCTGTCTCTTACCTTTTGCTTCTATGTTTACATTATTATCAACTTCTCTGCCGTCAGCATAGCTCACGTGCAGTTTTACCACACTTCAGTTTTTACCCATTTCTTCCCCAAAACCCGCCTGCTATTTTCCCAGGAATGCTTACAGCTAAGATTGCCGGTATGGCTGCAGAGAAATTCAGGACCCCAAAAAGCCTGTGAGGCTGTGCTGACCGAGGCATTGTGTGTGGCTTTTAGACAAGCTCAAAAACAGCCAAAAAAAAAAAAAAACCAAACACCACACACAGCTTTTCAGCCAAGCATTTTATCAGGCTTGCAAACACCTGCAAATCAGTTACACTATGAAGCCTGTCAACTAACAAAGACAAAGGGTTGTAATACAATGCAATTAGACCTGAATAATTCAGGCACTGAAGCAAATATTGTGAGACCTAGGCTGTTTACTTTCCTGAATGAGAAATTACCCAGACTTGGATTCATTATAAACCTCCAGAGAAAAAACCCAAATGAGTAAACACTCAGTGCGTTAGACTTTACCATTTAAATTCTCTCATAGTCCAACTGCACTGAACATGCACCTGGCCAAGGAGGGAAGGCAGGAGATTTTTCCATTTTCTTCTGCCTGTGACAGGGAGAAGAGATCAGCAGGTTTGAGATGGGTGGTCAGAATCACAGGGGCAGCATCAGTGTCGATGGTTGTTTGCTTCTTGAACCTTGACTTTGTTACTTTGGGAAAGTGAGCTTTCCCAAATGGAAATACAAGTATAATCGATGTTTCACAGCAATGTAAATGAGTCCTAATTTCCTAAGTGTCATCCAGAGGTCAGTGTTGAGAATAAGGTCTTACTGTTGTCAGTTTGGACCAACTGAAGAAAACATTATTGAATGTGTTACTGGCTTTTCTTCCCTTGATGAAGAATTCAAGTTGGGCTATCGTGACACAGTTTGTTTTTCTGAAGGCTGGACAGTGCATCCATCTTCTGATGTTGTTCTGAACTACCTGCAGGCATAGGTTTTGGAGGAGCATACTTCCCTAGCCACTGATTTTTAAGAGATAGTACTACCATCTCTGAAATTAGTATGGATCAGAAACCTTTGCTTTTCAAGGATGCTGATTTAACGACAGTGTGCTCTTTCTTTAATTTTTGCCATTATTTGCCACTCTAAGTCATATGCTGGTTTTTATTTGGTCCTGTAAATTTACCAGATATTTCTTTCAACCTGGTGGTTGTCCATCAGAAGTCCGGAGAATTGTCAGCAGTAGTACCAGATCCCATAGAACTTACCCCTAAAGGATGAACCTGCAAGCTCTCAGTCCTGCTGTCGTTCCCCCTGAAAGCAGTAAGATTACTTGAGTGTAAGACAACTCAGGAAGGTTATAAGGACAAACTCTTTATTCTAATCTCTAAATATGAGGGTTTCATTGTTTCTTGCAGTTCTGGGGTGAACTTCTGTTGGCTTGCTTGTTGGTTTCTTATCTCAGCTCTGTGAAATTGCAGGACTAGAAAAATGAAGGTGAGTAAGAGGAAAGCAAATATTTGGCATTTGTCAGGAATCAATACAAGCTGTAATCTGCTCTTTGGTTCATCTTGGCATTGGGTGTACACTTTAGCAATTTATAGGCCATTTCCATTAACAGAATGAAGCTCTAGGTCTCTTATTATCCCTAAATGCCCCTATATGGCATAAAAATTACTAAATACACTATTGATTTCAGGTAGGAATTTGTAGCAGTTGTTCATATGTGGAGACTGAAGGCCAGTAAAAGAAGGAACTTCATGTGTATAGCGCCTACTGAAAGCCCTCTGTTCAGCCGAGGCATGCTGGGGTGGGTGGCAGGACAGAGTGTGTCCCTGTCACCCTCCCTGGGGGCCGAGGAAGCAGCCCTTGCTGGCAGAGCTGTGGGCAGCAGGACAGCCGTCCTGCAGCAGTGGCAGGGCTGTGCTGTGTGAAGAGTGTTTCAGCCATAGCATAGGCCTGATACAACATATTGTCTCCTACTCCAAGCCTTGCTTCTCTGGTTGTCCACAGAAGCATCCGGAATAGGTCGTTGCTTATTCTTAGGCCGGGTATTATACTATTGGCTTGATCTGAGTTTTCCCTAAGTAAGGGCCAAACAGGAATCTCAGCATTTGACTCACAGATCACACCTCTTGTATCCTGTGTGTATACAGATGTCTAATCGCTCTTTCCAAGCACAAGGTTCTGCAGGAGTGGAAACTCTCACACTGCCTGTCAGGCATTGAGAGTCCTCTTTGGACTATTTACAGATTTCCAGTCTAGTTTCTCACTTTTATCTCTCTTTGTGGTGAATTAGGCAGCTACACTTTTTTGGTTCACCTAAAATTTTTGAAAGAAGTCCTTTTTTACCATTTTAGTTCAGTCTGTTCACACACATCACCCTCTACTTTTCAAGCTTTGTTGTAGGTAAGGCTGTACAATAGGCATCTAGTTACAAAATCACACGCATTTTTAACAGCTCCTCTATTTTTCCATTCCTTGGTGAGATTTTTCTATTGGTTGTGTGGGACTGACTTCAAGGCACCAGGTAATGGCAGGACTGACCTGCAGGAGCAGATGGCTTTTTCTAGTAACCGGAATGGAACTCTGCAAGAATTAATGCAGGAGACGTTGAAAGTGGGATATTTATATTAATTTGCACACTGATTCAGGAAGAGATATAATCAGCATTTTCTCTACTCCTGCCTGCAAGAAAATGCAGTATTTTTGTTCTCTAGACTTTTTGGAATGTTTTTCCTGCCTAGTGTTGATGCTTCTATTACCTTTTCTCTTTGGTGAACAAAACCTTATTTGTTCTTTTTCCTTCTTCAGGTGTTCATTTAGTGAAAGTGCTTCAGTTTTACAGCTAATGCTCGGTTAATGCCTTATCAGCCCCCCCTCCCTCTTCATTGCATCTGCTCTGCAGATTATTTGCTGTGCAGTTCCATAAAGAAGCAGGTATTCAGTTTCCACCTTTCTTAGAGACGAGGAAGGTTGCCCCTCTCAAGCAGCAGGCATTTAAGTGTGTGCAGCTGGTAATAAAAGATTTCAGAAATTTCAGCTGCCTTTTCTGCTTCAGAGGTAATAAAGGTGCTCTTAGGAAGGCAGCAAAAGTGAGTGTGGTAACTGGTTTGAGTGAGAGGAATGACAGCAACTCATATTGCTGGTTCTGATGTTTGCTGATTTATTAGTAAAAATGAAACTTAATAAAAATGAAACTTAGTAAGAATGAAACAAGTATGGTTTTATATATGATTGGCCGAGAAATCTTATGACAGAGAGTGGAGCTGCCTCTCTGTGCAAGAAGTCACAGCTGTCTCCCTCCTGAGAAGAAATCACTCAGTGAATGAGGATGTAAGACCTTGCAGAGGGTACGTGACTGCATTAATTTGACAAAGGCAGTGAGTCTGCATGGAAACGGGCACCAGGCGCTGCAGACATGCTAACCTTCCCCGTGCATCATCTCTTTCCTTCTCTTGAACTGAGTGGAAAGAAATGAAAAGCCGGAGAAGGCAGGAAGGTGCAGGCTGCTCTCGCCCTCCAGCTCAGCTCTCGCTGTGCGTGCGGCCCCGGTGCCTTCCCCCTGCTCGGCGGCGGGCAGCGGTGCGCTCCCCAGCCTGCGGTCCCGGCTCGGGAATGGGGCAGCTCCATCGGACGTAACGCTCCTCTGCACCGCCCGTCTGCAGGCAGCACCTCCTTCCCTCTCCTCTACCTAAGCGCTCGGGGAAGCTTTGTGAGGTGAAGATCGCGGTTTGTCGGGGCGGGGGAAGCCTGTTTGTTTGTTTCCTGCCCCATCACATTTTTATGATCGCAAAGAGGAAGAAGCCTTCAGGTCACCCGGAGAACTGCTCGTCCGGCAGCGCACAGACAAGGGCTCCTTTGATTGCCAGCAGCTTTGCTCTGCGGCGGCAGCGGCGAGCGGGGACCGAGCGCCCCGGGCTTTGATGTCCCGGCGATGCCGGCGTCCCGCGCCCCTGCCGCTGCCCGCGGGCGGGCCGGGCGCTGAGCCCCGCCGGCGGCC